>JANIJG010004159.1:122618-143613 GCA_024611175.1 Megaceryle torquata | reverse complement strand
CAAACAAAAAATAAGCACAAATACAAAAAAATAAAAAAACAAATAAAAAAAAACAAAAAAAAAAAAAAAAAAAAAAAAAAGAAAAAAAAAAAAAAAAAAAAAAAAAAGAAAAAGAAAGAAAGAAAGAAAACAAACACTAAAAAACATCCCCACCGCCCCCAAGATAATAAGGTTGTTTTCTTTTTTAAGAACTGAGAAGAATTTGTTTTACTGTGTAGTTCATTCCTTCATGCCTTTATTTCTTTGTCCTCTATGAATTTTCTGTCTTTAGTGGGGAAGTGAGGGAATACTACCCTGCTCTAGAATTTCTGAAGCTAAAACAAAATCATATTCATACTACAAAATCTTATAGAATTGCTCATCATCCACAAAGTGCTAAAAAAGGAAAAATATTTCCTGTTCCATGACAAAGAATTTAAAGTCATTTCCATTAATATTACACAGAACATTTTTGGATCCATTCCTACTACATCCTTGTAAGAAAGTCCTATGGGACTGAAGTAGTCATTCAGGATATTAATAATATTTAATTTTACAATTACAAAGACATCTCACTTGACCTGCAAGTTCAACATTAGGTCTCCAAACTTGACTGAAAAATATACAGTTTCTCCCCGTAGCAAAATGCATTTTTTTTCATTGAATAAAAATGGAACAACAAAAGGTACGTATATTTAAATACTAATGACAAAAAAATATTCTATGCATTTAGTTGAATTTATATTTTAACAGTAAATAAAATAGGCTAAAACAGATTGTCTTTTTAATGGGTTAGTAACATTTTCACAGAAGGAAGATGCTGATAGAAGCCTTAGGTTATTTCAGCTCATTCTGACAGTTGAACCCTTGCTTGCATAGAACTTATTCAGATGTTTTAAACAATTCAAAAAGTAGATTTGAGGAACTGTAGAGACATTATTACTGTTATTAGAACACCTTTATGTATATGATACATGACATTAGTGGAAAATAATATAAACCTAACTGAAATCATTTCATAAATTATTTCACATACATCTCTCAAATTTTATGAGCATTCTGGAGCTAAAAAAGATTTCAGATTCATCTTCCTCTCTCAAAAATTTTAGGGATTGTAAACAGTGATATATTTAAATATAAAGGCTTCCATTCATCTTGATAAAGAAAATTAATTAATAACCTAGCTCACATATAACAAAACATAGTCAAAATGCACATGGTTTATAACCTATGTACCCAAAAGTCATTAATAGCAGCATCCAGCAAATTCCTAGAACTGCATCTCCACCAATACCTAAGTACCTGAGCCTTAACTTTACTTCCATGTCTCAGTGGGATTACTCCAGGAGTGAAGTTACTCCCTATGTTAGTTAGCATCTGTTAAATGAGATCCATAATTACAGCTGGCAGTTGGAAAACTGAAGCAAAAATGAATTAGCATTTCAAATATTTCAGTATATGTACTATTCCCAAGGCAGCAATTACAATTCCATCTGTACAAAATTGTACCAAAAATACTTGTATTTTAATATCTTTCCCTTTCATCTCTAAATAATTTGCTCACGTTAAAAAAAAAAAAAAAATTAAAAAAGCTGGTTCTTCATCACCAACCACCCCATCAAATGGTCACCATTGCTCTCACAAGCAACAATGCATTAATATAATACAAACTACTTCTTAATGTCAGAACTGAATTCAACAGCAGTACAGTTTTCATTAGTGTGTTGACCATGTCAACCAATGCAATTTTTTTTTTTACATATAGATGAAAGAAATATTATGAATATTGTATTGGATAGAAGTAAACAGGAAGTAAACAGCTCATCTTAAAAGATGAGCTTTTTTAATGAAATTGAGCATATTCCCAGTGTTTTTTAACCTTGCTTTTTTTCTCCTTTCTTTTTACTCTCCTGCTTCTGTGGTAATACTAATTCACAACACTACTATAAAACTCAAAATAATAAAATCCTCAAATAATGCATATGCTCCTAGAAAAGAAAGCTGGAGCAGCCCCAGTTTATTTTTTAGGATGAACACTTATCTTGAGGGCCAAAACAGTCTTAAAGTATATGCCACTTAACATTTTACAGAATTTATTCCTCCAGGATATACTCTGTGTTTCTGAAGAATAAATCTCTCACTACTAGAGTATTTGTGTCTTGTAGAGACAATGAGAAAATGGTAGTAGTCAAAGCCAAGGTAGCCTAGATAATTGTTTTATTCAATTCAATGGAAAAATCATAGTACTATATACTTTGTTATATTTATGTGTCACCTTCAAGACACACGCTCTATTACTATCAGAAATACAAAAGGTTTTAGTGTAACTTCTTGCAAGATACCCTAGAACAAGTTTTCCCTGTGGGCAAGTAAAGAAAAAACTCTGAATTGTGAAAGCCAAGAAAAAATAAAAATTTTTTTAAAAGGTAATTTTCTTTCTTCTAAGAACATCTTGAGACCATCTAATTTAGTGCTTCTTTATACAACTTTAAGGAAAGAGAAACTGTATCAAACTATCTGGACTCAGAATTCAAAAAAAAATAGAATAAAAACTCTATAATCAGAATAAAACTAGATACATGAGAACAAAGTATCATACAGCATATTTCTCTTAGAACTCTTCTGTTAAACTGCCACTAAAGTAATTTGATTTCATTAAAATGGATACCTTTAAGTTCTGGACAAAGGTAAATAATTTAGACACACAGAGTAAGTGTTCTTCGAAAGCAGACAGTTCAGGGTAGTTTCAGAGATGGAAAGGTTTGAGAAAAATGTTACTGTCTTGAATGAAGAAACAACAAACAATACTTCAACCTGTGTCATATTACAAAGCTTTATTTTACATTATTAATTAAAAATGTAATGATATATATGAAATAGATAGGTGTTGATTCTCCAAGTGCTTGCTCCCAGCAGTCCCACCAGCTTGAATACATTTTCTCAGATAAAGAGGACTAGCTACAGGTATGGTCATTTGAAGAACCAGACACCCACCTCCCCTCCCCAAATATTTATGAAATATATTAAAGCAGTAGACAAGCCTGGCTGGGTATAACACTTCTGTTATGATGCAGTACATTTACTCTCCAGCATCGTACTTAAAAGCCTACACTGTTGTAAGGTTCTATTGTAAATTTCCATGGAAAAATATTTTCAAGTATTCTTCAAATCTTGTCAACTATAATAAAAACATGAATACTGGATCACAGACACTGCTATGAATTATGTTGTTCAGTGCCAGAAGTCATTGCAATAACATCAGCATATAATACTTATTATGAGGCTGAACATTTGCCACATGAATAAAATTAATCACGACTACACTCTTCACAACTTGGAGAAAGTGGGGGTTTTGTATTACAAAATTTCAAACTTTTCTAGATTTTATATATGACTTACGACCTGGCTTTTGGGGATGAATACTCATAAAAGCAAGCGTTTGTACATTTCAAACACCAACAAAAATAATTTTGTATTAAGGGCACATATACATGAAATCACTGGCTAATCAGCGTCCAAGTATATCTGCAATACTGTGTTTCCACGTATGAAATAGTTAAGGGGAGCATGCAAAAAATGCTGTAAAGGGTTACACAGATTCTAATGTTTCCTCCCTCTCGTTCATAGCTTGAAATGTAAAGCTGTCAGACATGTAGCTTATCAACCAGAACATTAAAAAAAAAAAAAAAAAAAAAAGTGGATGAAAATAAGCAGTCAGTAGACGGGCAAAGCAGTAACATCTAATCGCTTATTCACTTGACGACACAGGATTCTGTGGGCGAATACATACTTCTATTTAACAACCTGGTATTCCTTTACCAGAGACAAACGCTGCATCGGGAGCGACATAAGGGGAAGGAAGACAGACAAGATGACCGTATCTCTCCCTTTGGAATAAAAAAAACCAACCAACCAAACAAACAAACAAAAAAACCCCCAAAAACCCAATAAACAAAACCAAGCCCCCAAACCATTATCATGTGAAACAGAAAAGATCTTCTTGAAACACAAAGTCAACAGAGGGACAAGCAGGTGTTTGCATTCTCTGCAGTTGAACTCATGGATTTCATTGTGTGCTTCGCAGAAAGAAAAACAGTTTCATTTGTACATCTTACAGGGAAACAAAGAATTGCAACAAGAAGCCCAGATAAACATCTTACACTGTTAAACATCTTCACCAGGAGAGAGAGAAAAATCTCCCCCCGTTGCAAGCAACCGTGGACATCTTTTGTTCCCTGATAAATATTTGCTTTTGTTTTTTGTGATAAGGTCTACTGCCTTCGCTTCACACAAAAAGGGCCCGGTTGTTCCTGTATAGAAAACATTTAATTAAGATCATTTCCGATCTTCTAGCCCCCCGTGAGCTGCGGAAAACGACGAGCGAAGGGGAGAAAAACCCGACGCCCGCTGGCTGCGAGGAGGGGCCGGCGAGCGCGCTGCGGCTGCCGGGCCAGGAAGCGTGGATCCGCCGGCGGGCAGCGGCGGAGGGACGCGACCCGCCGTGGGCTGCGGGGCCCGGCAGGGACGCGATGGCCGGGCCGGTCGCAGGGGTGGCCCCGCACCGTCCTGCGGCGCCTGCGGGTGACGGGCGGCGGCGCCGCGCTCCCGAGGTGCGCCCGCGGGTTTCGGCGCCTTCGGGGGAGAGGGCACTTCGGGCCGCCTCGGGCTGGCCACGGAGGAGGAGATAAAAACAGGTTTTTTCGTTGTTCTCTGTTGACTGGGTTTTGGGGTGGTTGGTTGGTTGATTTTCGTGTATGGTTTGGGTTTTTTGTGGTTGGTTTTGGTTGGTTTTTTTCTTCCTTTTTTTTTTTTTTTTTTTTTTTTCTTTTTCGTGTGTGTCTTTTGTTGTTTGTTTTTTTTTTTTTTTCCCCAAGGGGCTCTTCACACTGCACTGTAAAATCCTTTTAAAAGAAGTAAGGAGCAGTTTGGATTTTGCCTCTTTGACAAAATTCAAGCTTTGTAAAATCATCAAAACCTTCTTACCAAAATGAAGAAAAAGAGCAGCTTTAATTATTTTTTTAAATATTCTCTCTACAAAAACAACAACAACAACAACAAAAAATCAACCAAAAAAACCTCATGACAGACTCTACGGACTCTGCAACATTAGTTCTCTGAGGACTTCCCTTATTTTATATACTAGAGTTATCATTCATAGAGTAGTTCTCCCTGCTGTAGTAATCTGAAATACTGAAAAGCAAGTCTAGGAAATAAAATTATTATAATGTGTTTGCACACACACCCCCCTTCCAAAGCTCTTAGTCCTCATATGCATGCTCATTTACTGGAACTAATGCTCTTCATCATGTTGACTGCCTGTAGGACCCAATCCTGAAATATTCCTGTGTGCCAGGGGTTTATAACAATATTGTTAAGTGTTGATTCACTGCAAGTCTAAGCCACTCAGTGTAGCCACCTCCCTGTATACCTCAGGACAACACACCCACTCATGATCACAGACTTATTACTTCACTCTGTAGGAATTTTTACTAAGAAAGATGAACAAAATTACTAGTCTGAAATAGAATTAGAATGCAAAATTTCAAAAGGTGGTATGAGCAAGAAGAAAAATGGCAAAGCTACTTCACTAGGAAATAAGCACAAAATTGGGAGGGGGAATTATTCCTGAAATCCAAATATAAAACACAGGAGAGGAGCTCATAATGTGGACATGACACAGTCCTGAGAGACTTTCCTTTTCTTATATATTCAGAAAGAATAAAGTAGTATTTTTTTTCATTGAAACCTTAGCACAATAAACTACACTTCTTTAACATTTGTACCATGTTTCAGGTAGTACAACTCTTTTTTTTTTCTTTCCTTTTTTTTTTTTTTTTTCCCCCTCCAGAAGTATCATAGCTTTTATTTAATACATGAATTTCAAGACTTTTTCATTGTGTGACACTAAAGACAACACCATATACAAAAAAAAAAGTAATGGTTAATGTAAATAAATCAAAGTCATTCTATCCTTCTCTGACCATCTGTCTCCCCATAAATACACATGTGAAAAACAGAATTTGCTAAAAGCAGCTATTTTAGTAGTCTATCACATTATTGTTCCTAGGAAAAAAATGAGCAGAAAATGCTAACAGTATCATCTTACCTGCCTTTTAAGCAAAAATGTAAAAACCACAATACAAAAGAAAGCCTGCAAACTGACAAAGACTCTGGATTAGTGACAGCAATTGACCCAGTGAAAATGAATCAGACTCACTTTTTCTTTAAACGAAACAGATTACTCCCCCACATATTGGAACATCAAAAAATATTATTACAGCTCAACTTGAAATTACAGTGTGCACCATACACCTCTATGCTCTTAGGAGGTTTGCTCATCAAAGCACTCGTTCAACAAGAAGTATGTTTTATGATCCCATAAATGTTGTGCTAATAGTTTTGAACAGAGAGAGGTAAATGCACCTCATGTCAGGCTGCTTTGCATAGACTCATTTTGTGAGCTCTCTAGTAGCTGATGAGTAAAAGCCTCATTTTTTTAACTCCCATTAGTTCTGAAAAGTTTTGAATGAGATGCTTCCCTAGAAGTCTTGAACTTCTTACAACCTGAGTGTAAAACTAAAGTTTGTTTTATTAGCAGCACCACAAATTTGACAGGAATGTATCAAGGTGACCCTATATTAATATGTGTAATATAAATGCAAAATGTAAAATGTATTAATATGTGTAAGATCAGTACCTAAAATACAGTATTTTTTAAGTAACACAATGCAAAATCTTTGATATGTCTCTGTTTTGTATATCTGTGAGCAGTAGGGTGCAATGAAGGATACATTTACATTTTTATAGGGGAGGAAATTCTACAATAAATTATAATACCACAAGCAGAATACTATTTTTTCATAGTTTGTGTGAATCTGATGACAAAGAATGCTATAAACAAGACCAAAGTGTGTAATGAGATTAATCCAAGATTGTCTTAATTGATCTTCTCCGTAAGTAAAGTGAAACCACATTCACTTAAGAGCATTCAAGAGGATAATGAGTAAGCCGGAATTACCTAACTTCACCGTCAGCACTGGGCTGACAATAGCATGCAACTGTGCAGAATATTGGACACAAACTAAACTAAGATAAAGATTAAAAGCCTCTGTCACTTACGGAATGACCACCAAGAGACCTACCTATGTCTCAACTTTTATTTACATAAGCAGGGCAGATAAAGATAGCTGTAAACTTGAGACTACTTCAGTACGCCAGGGATACACTTCTTAGCATTATACTTGCACTCTAGAAATAAAGCCTTTTCCAAAGGTGATCTGGGTTATATTTTTGCCTACAAAGTCTGGGGCCAGAGACAAGAGCTTTATTTATCAAACAGAATGTGGTAGGACTGTTTGTAAGTGGTTCAAATATATTTAAGAAATAAGGAAGTGCACTTAGCACCTACTCCAATATCTGGCCATTGTTTACATAACACACGACTAAAAAACATTAACTGTTAATAATCAAGGAAAGGTAAAAACTTTACTTAAGGAGCTATGGATCATAAGTTAATCTTATCTTTATTAACTCAGTAGGACAAAGAAGGAAACAAAGGCAAATATGTAACAAATAATAGACTTGATAATCCTTCAAGGTCCCTTTCAACCCCTAGCCTTCTATGGTTCTATGCTGCCTATCACTGGCAGGTCAGGCATGCTCCATACAGAACAGAAAAAAATATCTATATAAAATATAGATAAGATACAGATATATAAAAAATATCCATATAAACGTTTCCCTAGGAAAAACTTCTGTTTCTAGATCACAGTCATTACTGTTACACTTGTTCTTTTGCATATTTATGTTACTGGGGGTTTGGGTGCTTAATTTTGACCTATGTCACCTGTTCGCATCCTGCAGAGATGCTGTCTGATTGAAGATGTACATAGAGAAGCTGTCTGAGTGTACAGGGATGGGGTTGGGAAAGCCAAAATCTGCCTGGAATTGAATCTGGTGAGGACTGTGAAGCAACAAAAGACAGAGAAGGGAAAATATGTACCTGCTGCAGAAATGGAGTGGCACACATGATGACGGGGACATGGAAAATGCCATGGTGCTCAATGCCTTCTTCACCTCGTGTCTTTACTGATAAAACAGGAATCCCAGGCCCCTGAGACATGAAGGGAAATCTGGAACAAGGAAGTCTTAGCCTCAGTGAAGGAGGATCAGGTTAGGGAACACTTAAACAAACTGAGGTAGACATAAGTAATCCCATGGGACCTCATGGGATCTACCCACGAGTGCTGATGTAAGGCCACTGCAAGGCCACTCTCAATATTCTCTGTAACGTTGTGGTGATTGTAATAGGCTCCTGAGAAGTGGAAGAAATCAAATGTCACACTCATCTTCAAGAAGGGCCAGAAGGAGCATCCAAGGAACTACAGGCCCATCAGCCTCACCTCAGTCCCTGGGAAGGTGTTGGGACAAATACTCCAGAAAACCATTTCAAATGTATTAAAGATGATGAAATTATAAGAGTAGCCAGCATAGGGACTACAGAGGGAAAATCATGCTGGACCTAAGAGCCTTCTGTGATGAACTGAGCATTGAACGTTTATCTTGATTTTTGACATTTTACATGGCTTCCCACAACATACTCTTAGATAAAGTAATTAAATATGGCCTAAATTAGTAGAGAGGTAGGCTGAAAACTGGCTGACAGGCTCAAAAGGTTGCGATAAGCACAAAGTTCAGCTGGAGGCCAGTCCCTAGTGGTCTACCCCTGGGGCTGATACCAAGGATAATATTTTTTAGTCATCTTCCTCAATAATACAGGTGAGGGGACAGAATGCACACTCAGAAGGTTTGCTGATGATGCAAAACTAGGAGGAGAGGTTGATATGCCAAAGAGTTGTGCCATTCAGGGGAACTTCAACAAGCCACAGAAATGGGCCGAATGGAACCTCATGAAGATCAACAATGGAAAATGTAAAGTTCTAAACCCCATGCACTAATGCATGCTGGGGGCTGACCAACTTCAAAGTATCTCTGCAGAAAAGGACCTTGGGTCAACAACACGACCTTGCAACATGCTGACATTCCAGTTTGCATTAGGATAAGCATTGCAAGCAGGTTAACAGAGGTGATCCTTACCCTCTGCAAAGCCCTAGTGAGACACATCTGGAATGCTGGTTCCCAAGCTGGGCTCCCCCAGTACAAGAGAGACAGGGACATACTAGAGCGAGTCCAGCAAAAGACCACAAAGATGATTAAGAGACTGGAGCATTTATCATATGAGGAGATGCTGAGAGAGCTGAAGCTGTTCAGAATGGAGAAGAGAAGGCTCAGGGGCATATTATTCACATATATAAAAACCTGATGGAGGAACTAAAGAAGACAGAGGCAGAATCTTTTTGACAGAGTGAGAAGCAATGAACACAAGCTGAAATACAGGAAATTTCATTTAACTTAAAAACCCCACTTTATTATAGTGAGGGTGGTTGAACACTGGAACAGGCTGTCCATAATAGTTGTGGAGTCCTCACCCTTGGAAACAATCAAAACCCAACTGGATATGGACCTTAACAATCTGGTCTGACTGATCCTCCTTTGAGCAGGTGGTTGGACCAGGTATCTCCAGAGATGCCTTCCTGCCTTAGCCAGTCTCTGATTCTGTACATTGGCCACTATGATAAACCTCATGGTAAAACAGAACACAGCTGCATGTTCATTATTTTCAGCTACCAGAACTATTTCTATTAAATTGACTGGAGAAAACAAAACAAAATGAAAAACAAACAAACAAACAATTTGGAGTTAGACAAGTTGATACATAGCTACAAAAGAAACCTGTAAAGTGAAGGAAGATGTGGCTCATCCATAAATAAATAAAAGAGATATATACAGAAATAAAAGTAGACTTCTGATCTGAACCACATACTGGAGCATATCCAGCAGAGGTCACCAAGATGCTGAAGGGCTGGAGCCCAGGATGTAGGAAGAGATAGTGAGGGAGTTGGGCCTCTTCAACTTACAGAAGACTCTAGGGAGACCTCATTGCTGTCTACAACTGCCTGACCAGAGGTTGCATAGAAGAAGGAGACAGACTCTTGGAGCCTCACAGTGGAACAACAGAAGGCAATAAACTTAAGTCAGAACATGGGAAATTCTTGTTAGAATTAAGGACTTTGATTTGTTTGTTTTACTATAAGAGTCCTCAAACACTGGCACAGGTTGTCCAGACAAGCTGTTGAATCTCTTCATGGAGGAATTCAATGGAGGAATTAAAGACACAGCTGGACACAACTTTAAGCAAACAGATCTAATTAGATCTGTTTTGAGTAAGGCATTGGACCAGAGACCTCTGAAGTCTCTTCCAGACTCATTTAAACTGTGATTCTGTGAGATCACCATGATTGCAGAAAGACTAAGTACATAACTTGTAGGCAACTTTCCAAGCATAAGTATGCAGAGTACACACAGGAGCTTGTAACTGCTTTGTTCTTCATGAAACGCAAAGGAATTAAAAAATGCATGTCGTAAAAGACAATGAATCTCTCTTCTTTAAAACTGGTTACTGAGAATCATCTTTGAAAAACTCTTGTCAAGAAGTTACTTTTGTCACCAAAGACTGGTTTGGAAGGTTTATGTAACTGACACTTTACATTTATTTTATTAAGTACATGACAAATCACATAAATATGATGGCAAGCTTTTCACTTCTGAAGTCATTTGTCATTTATACCTTTGACTGTTAGCCTGATAAGAGAACATTTTTTTTCCTCACAGATATTTGTACAGAACCAAGTGTTTTCTAACTTCCAGTGAAGGCTCTTCAATGTACTGCAAGATACATCAGCAATATTAAGAGAACCAACACGAACAAAGCAAAGCAAGACAAAACCATCCAAAAAAGTATTGATGTCAGAGAAGACTATCCTGAAAATATTTAGCAGTCACATGTGTGTGTGTGTAGTGGTGGCATGAGGAGGGACAGAAGACGAAGCTGGTGATTGCACTATACTTCTAATATTTATTCTGAGTAAGGGTGCCAGCCCCAGCAGGTACAACCCCGTGCTGGCCGTTATTGCTAATGGCAGAACCCGAAGGGCAAGAGGGTGTGCTGGGTAGACATTTGAAATCAGCTCAGCTGCTGATGTGCAATGGTTCTGTTCATACATATAATGCCAGCACAAGAAAAGCCTTCCTCCTTTCAGCTTTATCACTAGGTAAACCGAACTTCCTCTCTCTCACAAGCGTGCTCAGATGCTCAGAAGCCCTCATGGCACTGTGCAAGGCTGATAATACACTGGCAGCAGTGACTCCTTTGCCCCTTAACTAATTCCACAGGACAGACATGCTCTGCAACCACAGGATTTAGACCTCAAATTGACATCTACCTCTGGCTGGACATGCTTGGACCTCCTCCCCTCAGACCAGACCTGGGGTTACTGTCTCCATAAGTACCTCACCTGGTTCCAATTAAGTTCAGGTTTGCTCCCACTGGAACTGATAACAGAGCAGTCAGTGACCAGAACAAACATCTCTGAGTGCTCTGCTATTTGTTCACAGGGGAAGAAAAGTGGAACAAACAGGTCTGAAAATAGATTCACATGCTTCCCTATTTTCCTTGAAGTTCACTATCCCTTGAATCCTCTTACAGATCTCTCATCTGTTCCAGGTCCTTTTCTTAGATAAATATTGGCAATGAACGCTTCCCCGCACAAAAGGGATTTTTAACTGCTTTACTGATTCATTGTGCTCTAGATGCCAGCTAGACAAAAGTGCTGCACCTCTTTACATTGGATGCTTGATGCTATATGAACTGTTACTTTGGTGCTACCTTCAAGCACTTTCTCCAACAAATTAAAAGGCCAAACCCACATCCAACAAACAAACAAACCAACTAAACAACCAATTATATAATAAAATGGTTTTTTCGGTAGAAACAACCCTAAAAGGAAATTGAGCTACAGACTTCTGAAGTAGTTTTCATACTACACTCTTACTGGCATAAATGGAACCAGCACTTCTTGGCGCTGTGCTTGATGACATGCAAATGTATTAGAAAAGATTTCCCTGCCTTAAAGACTTCATATATTTTTTAGCTACCCAAAAGACCCCTAAAATCAGTGGTTTAATTCACTGGCTAGGGTTTCAGAGAGTTCCTAGGAGCTATAGGAGTTAAGTTAATTTTCTTCAGGGCATGAGTTTTAAGTTACATTTTTTGTTTCAGAGAAATACATTCCAAATGTCATCCATGTGCTTTCTTCTGCCTAGCAATCCCTCGCAGGCATCATCCTGCACATCTTTTACTAGGGAGTTAAGATGGCATCTTGGTTCTTTCCTACTAGGCTTTTCCTCCAAAAGATTAATTTCCAGCCTTCCTTGTTTGCTTTCCACTGGGCTTGTATTCCCAGGCTACTTCTCTAGGAAATTGCATGTTTCAGACTCTCTTTCATATCTCAGAAGCCTGCTTTGAAAGGGGCAGATTGTCCTCAAACAGGATCCAAAGATAAACTGGGTAGCCAGAGGCTTAATATACAAACACCCAAAGGAGCAGGTCAGATTTTTATTTTCAAAAATCAATTCAAAGCATTTACTATCTATGGATGTTTAATAATATTTTTAGGATGCTTTTCTGAAGTTTTCTCCTATGACTGATTTCACTCTAAACCTTTAACATGGTCCATTACTCATATTGCTAATTTATGCAGTAACAGCTGTGAATAACCAGCTGTAATCATGTGCAAGTAATTTAGCCATTGCCTATCTCTGCTGTCCTTTCTATTCTACCTTTTGCTCATCCTTTCATGTAGGCATAAGTTTGACTTATAGTTAAAGGTTCTGAACTTCTGAACCTTGTTACTTCATTTTTCCTCTGACTGGTATACTGAATATACTGGAGAGATTGGAGAACTGGTGTCAGAGTTCACCATTAGTATGCTCAGGCCAAGAAGTGGATATGAAAAATGGCAGTGTCTCTGAAGTTTTCAGAAACCCACCGAAACCTAAAAGAGACCAAACGAGCCCTTGTGAGACTTACTGAAATAGGGAATAAAAAAGCCTAGAGCACTTCTGTGAAGCACCAAGCAGGCTCCCTTGGAAATCAAGAGGCTACTTTTCCTTCAGTGAATTCCAAATCAATCTGAAACACAATGAGGGAACTCTACTCCTCATGGACATTATTGCTTTTTGGTTGTTTAAACATCACTGTTTTGAAGCTGTACTATTTTACTCCAATATTGTCATTAATTATCACCACCCCAAATAAAAAACATACAGTCAGTGTGCTATAAATAACTGTGATTAATTGTGAGTTACAAATAGTTACAATTATGTGCTATAAATAATTACAATTTATTTTGTAGAAACCAATCTGATTTTTGTTAGAGTAACTGCAATAAATATAAATTTTTCTTTCTAAGGGAAACCTTAATTTGATGCACTCTAGTACTCATCAAGTCCTTAAACTCACCCCCAGTTCTGGGCCTGCTTTCCAGGGATAAACATCTCTCAGAGGATACCAATGTAATTTAACCACCTTCTGTGTCTAGTTTGCACTCAAGTCAAACCCAGAAACACAGTCACTAAGAGTCCAGGAAAGATACAGTCAACCTGCTTTTGGTTTGGGGCTTCTATACCATAATCCAAATTTTACTGAAGCAGCAAATAATATTCTGCTCAGTCCTAAATTGGCATTTATTTAATGTGAAAAGAAAAAATACTCTTCAGATGTGAAGGTCTAGAGCTCACCACAGGGCATGTAAAAACTGAAGCATTCTGAAAGCTTGCAACCTGGCCAAATTTAAGCAACTTTTGTAGTACCATAAAAGGCACTTTCCCTTCTGCCTGCTTTCTGAAAGAAGTTGTCTGAATGTTTATGTAAGGAAGGGCTTCTTCTAAATTTCTGAATACTTTTGGCAAAAGGGTAAGGTAAGAGTGAAGAATGTGGATAATTTTAACTTATAAAATTACATTTTGCCAGAAATTGATTGAAAGCAGGATCTTAGAGTAGAAAATGATAGATACCACTCACAGACAACACCTGTCAGCCTGAAGGCAAAACCACTGTAAACCTGGACAATACAAAACATGAGTTCTCAACATCCATATTGTACTGAATATTTAAAAACATTAAATATGGTGAAAAATAGCAATCTATACAATAGAAATCCTATGTACAAAGTCCAATGAATAGCAGTGAGATCAGTAAGATCTGAAGAGTCTGTATAGCTATTATCAACAAGCACATAGTTGTAAGTTGCTTTACTTTATGTGCCTTTACTATCAGGTGTATATTGATTTAAAGCATAAAAGTTCCAGACTTCTTCCATCCAAGTCATCGGCTTCACGCTAATTGAGTAGTAACAACATAGTAATGCAGCTACCCCCTTACCATTCAAGCTGTAGACTTAGTGTTTAAGCAGTGACATGTTTTTCCAGATAGGCAGTGTAAAATCCCTAAAGACCTAGAAAAGGAAGGCAATAAAAGGCAGTTAAAAAAGCATGTGTTTTACTAAGTTTGGTTGGAAGGCTGTTAATTTTGTATGATTTCTGTTTTGCGATCTAGTGCAACACATCAGTGGAAGGCTAATTGAAGTGATGCTGGAAATGAAGCCGCCTGAATTTTCAACGTTATTGTGCCAAGGCTAACTTGGTAACACTAAATCATTAGGTCACATGCCAAACATTGTGTTCGTAGCTGCCTTCAAGTCCTTGGGATCACCTCAGCTGACCATGTTGTTTAGGAATGAGTCACTTCTACACTGTTTCAATATCTCTCTTTTTAAGAAGATACTCCTTTGTACTTATTTACTTTTTAAAGCACAAATAGTTTTAAGGCTACTGGGGCACAATTAATTTGAGTATTAAGACACCTCATATCTACTTGGTCAATTACCACACAAGCTCCTCATACTTCATTTTGTAAACTTACATTTCAAAGTAGGTGAGATGTGCTACATCAAAATTCATAGCAGTTATGATAGATCAGGAAAAAAAAGCAACATTCTCTTCTGTGCAAAAGAAATAGTTTTAAAAGTCCACATTGTTTAATGTTTTACCTAATTTAATATTGAAAAAAACCCTAACATTACTTCACACTAAGGAGTATAATACTTACCTGATCACTTGAAATAATGATTAAGATTTTCACCTTTACAGATTAATTTCTGAAATCTCTTTAGCTATAAGATAAACAAATTGGCCTACAATCTTTCTATAACCTATCAGAGCATCTATTGTAACCACGTCATAGTGTAAGCTACTGACTCTTGCAGAATGAAGAGAAATCAGAATCCAAAATAAGAAACTACAATATTAACATTTTTCCTCAACTACCTTCAAAACTAAACCTCTTTGTTTTGGGACACACTCAGAATGAAAGCTGGCACTAGGGGCATTCAAAAGGCCAAAGAGGAAGGAAAAATCACACCTGAGAAATATATTTATGATACTGATGGAAAACATTGTACAAACCCAGTGTTCTGTTTGATTTTTTAAACTGAGGGTATATTTCAAGTAACCTAAGAGATTTTAACAACAATCTTGACTTCTAATATTGCTTGAAATATAAAAGATTATAAAAGAATATAGAATACATAGAATATAAAATATATTCTATGTATTTCTTAAATCAGCCTTTTACTTACGATATTCACAACTACATAAGAAGCTGTGGGTAACAAATAACTACAGCTAAATACATTGAAGGAGAATTAATCTGAAATAGCATCACTTCCAGTATAGCTACGGTACTTCTTATGTAGCTATAGTGCTTATAAATACCATTTAGTTATAAGGAAAAGGAAGACACACATGCACACAAATGCCAGAGAGCTCAAGAAGTCATCACAGCATGGTCTCCACTTACACATGTTCCCTTGAGGAGTGCTATGTATAATGGAGACTGTGAAGTGGACATATCAGCAAAGATCAACCATTGTAAAACTTTCTGCAAGCACTGGAACCGACACAGCTAATTAAACTGGTTCATATAAGAAACAGGAAAGTCCATAAACACAGTGAAAAGACAAGTAATTCACGTAGTTAATTCGCGTAACAAAAACCAAGTCCATAAAGCTGTTTCCAATTCAACACTGCCCTTAAGAAGTGCTGTCTCCCTAAAAGGGAGCATGTGGAGGCAGTAAGGGTCATCAGCTCAGCATTAGACAGTACATGACATGGGCATGAATCAACTATCTGCTTACAAAGAGAAGCAGGCTAAAAGTTTGAGGAAGAGACAGGAGAGATCCTCTTGTCTCTCTGCTCAGGTCTCTCCCTACCAATTCCTGCTTCCTACTATTCCTGAATATATCAAAAAGAAATCAAGAGCTACTGCAAAAGATCCACAGCAAAGACTGCAAAGCAATCTATTAATTTCTCAACTTTCTATTATTGCTTTTTAAGAATTCAAAATATACATGCTTAGTAAGAGACACATGAGTAAAAATCCACTGTCTTGAATTACAAAGTGTCAGTTGTTGAAAGAACCACTTGACAAGAGGGTGGAGATCTTTGTTTTATTTCTTCAACTGAATGAAATGGCATTATTTCCTGCATATTTTACTTAAGTATTCACACTGCAAAGACATATTCTTCCACCCTGTTCCAAAGTAAAGTGAAAACTCATTTCATTTTAACACTGGTTTCAGTAATGGAACTAACAAGACTCCTGCTATTGTTCCTTATGGCAGGTTTTGCCTTTCTTCAAAGACAACTTTTTAAATATTATTGAAATAAGAACAATGGAGTGGTTTTCTGAGCAATCAGACTCTCTGGAGAGTCTGAGGGTACTTACTAGGAAAAGAGTGGGAAAGAATACAGATCAAGGAAACAAAAGGCCTAGCTAGATGACCTGCAGAGTATTTTACCGAAGGCACAAACATCAACTACGCTCAAACAAAATACAAAAATATAAGGTTTGAGTAGAACTGGATATTGTCAGGATGTTCTCATGTTGAATTTGGAGAATAGGAATAGGAAGGAGATGTAGGCAGTTCTGTCATACACATATTTCAGCTTCATTCTGGTTTATATACCATACTTACAACAAAATATAAACTCTTTGCATTCAGCCCCATTTTCTCCAAAATAAATGGCTTCCAAAAAACTAGGTGCTTTAGTTTCCCACAGCTCTTCCCCGTCAACAGCTAAGCCAGCTGTGAATGCTGTCCAATATTTTCACAAGGCAGAGGAAGGAGGAAAAAGGAAAAATTATTGTCCTGGTTTAAGCTAGAACAGAACTAATTCTGTTCAGTGATTTTACTTTTCAGCTCAGTCTCTTCTAACTCACTGCGCTTTCTGAAGGTAACAGCATGTTTTTGCAGACAGGTCTGCTTCTAGCAATAGTAACATTTAAAGTTTAGAGTAACTACCCAGGATTGGTGTATGCAGGAAGGCTCTTGCTTATACTTGCTACTATAGAGACCAAGATCACTGCTAAGTGTTGTGTACCATGTTAAGGGGTGCAGAAAGTAAAAGGGCTGCACCTGCAGGGCAGAATGACCAGGACAGGTGACTCTAAACCGACCAGCAAGGGAGTCCATCCCATATATATGCCATATTTGGTATAAAGCTGAGGTATCACAAGGGTCAAGCTCTCTTCTTCAATGGCCTGAGTCCGAGGAAGACTCTGTCCATTCTGCCTTCGATCCTGATCCATGCGTTCCTGAATCCAGTACCAAAATCCATCTCCTGAATCTCACTCCTGTCTGCTGTAGACTCCAGTCTGGACCTTCCCCAGTGCCTACTCTGCAGCATCAATGGTGTTGGTGATGTAATTGCCATCGGGGGGGGGTTGGGTTTTATATATATTTGTATATATACCATTTTATGATTATTATTTTCACTAAAGCTGTTTTAGTTTCCTTTTCTAATCGCTAAGTCTCTCTCCCTTATTCCTTCTCTTCCCCTTTGGGAGGGGAGAAGGGTTAACAGAGAGCATCTGTTATGGGTCTAGCGGCCAGCCCTGACCCTAAACGTTGACAATGACACCCTGTGCTCCAACTGGAAAGTTTCACTACCATCTTGGGCATCATGTTTTATGAGCACCAACTTGGGCTGAATAAGCAATCCCTGCAGCCAGTCATCCTGCTCTTCCCTATCAGCCTGGGAAGAACAGACAGAGCAAAACCAGGTCTTCTGTGGGGGTTTGAGTGAAAAGTTACTGCATTTACATTTTTGTTTGTTTGTTTGATTTAAAAACCAACCAGCCAACCAACCAAACAAAAACCCAACATGAATGTCAAAGAGAAATCTAATGAAACGTTCTTGTTTGTAACAGGAGAAAAAAGTACTGCCAGTGGCAAAGGAAGGTATACAAATAACATTTTAATACAGAGTGTATCAGTGTACTGTTAAATATTTTATATACTATATAACTAATTATAATTACGAAAAAAAAGACAGAAAAACATAAACACTGAAGATGCTTACAAGCTTATCTCAATGGAGATGTTTGTGGTGGTTTTTTGTGTTTTTTTCTTTGTTTGTGTTTTTGTTTGTTTGGTGGCTTTTGTTTGTTTGTTTTTTCTTCCAAGTATTTAAATATTATTTTCAAATGCCCTAGCTGCAACGTCAGAATGTATAATCCAAGATATTCAAGATACCTACTGATGCAGAAGGACTACAAAAAGCTGCAAAGAATCTAGTCAAGCATAGAGTGCAAATCTTTATGTTACTAATATCTACAAATGAGAAAACATTTTAAGAGGTAAAGGATGGATATTGCATTTCCATAGCTGATTTCGACCCAATAGCTCAAATAACATGCTGAAGGACACATCTACTTACAAAATTAAAAAACAAAAAACAAAACAAACAAACAAAAAAAAAACACAAAAAAAAACCCCAAAAAACAGAAAATTGCTTCATCATTAACAAAATACAAGTATTTTAATCAGACAAGACAGCTTCCAAATTAATTCAACTGATCTACAGAAATTAGAAATCACTTTCAGTAAACTTACAATTTGTAGATCATCTCTGCAGAGCGTACTCTAAGCCATTTGAAGATAATGTGATGAAGTTGGTAAGCTGTCTGTACCTAAAGCTCAGACATAGAGAGGTCCTTTTATTGCCAATGTCTTGATATGTATGAAGTAAACCATATTTGTTTTCAGACTAAAATATTTTCAAAATATTTTGCTTAAGGTAATATAACTAACAGAAAATATGATATGGACCTCAGAAATATTGCCCTGGGGCTATTTTATTCCACAGCCATCTAATGTAGGGACTTCTAAACTCCAGAGCACCTGGAACTGGCTGCCATCATAGACAACATGTTGAACAGATGGCCTGCAACCTGTTTTGGCTTGCAATCTCCACGTCCCTAAAACATTAATTTCAGTAAAATATGTAGTGAAACCTCATCAAAATGTGTGGTATTTGTAAAGTACAATCTCATTTTAAAACCCTCTTGAATCAACGTAAGTTTAATTTGCAATTCATTGTGTTACTATATGACAGGCACATAACCCAAACCTACATCAGAATATCATATGCGTCTCCTGTTGGATTAAAAAAAACATATATATTAAATAAAGAGTAAAAAAAAAGAGGGGGGCTACTTGTTTATGAACAATATACTATCTGATCATAAATAAACACTCAGTCCACAGAATCAGACTGGACTTAATCTGAAGTAAATACTCCAAAAGTGTCCCCAGGTGTGGACATCAGGTCCTCAGTACCAAATGTTTTGCTTTTCAGATTACCTTCTATTGCACTCTTAACATTCAGTAACGTAAACAAGCAAACCGATGCATTCAATGGTAACTACGATTAACTCAGAAGAGCTACATTTGAAGTTATAAGATCTAGAAAAGTTTTCGACATAGTGCAGCTCTTCTCATAAAGATGTAATGAAATTGTAGTGCCAAGTCTTTAGTTTGGTTTCAGACATACGAAGGAAACTTAAGAGGCTTCAACAAATGGACCTTTACTCCTGTTTACTCAAGGGTAAGTTGACCTGAAGCAAGGGTGATTTGACCTGAACTGTTAGCAGGATCCAGCAGTGCTTCTTGGTGTGGGCAGCCATCACATTTCTGGCCTAGTCCACTGCAACACCAGCTGCATGAATACAAACAACCTGGGACCATCAGCTATATAAGTCAAACCATAGAGATGTGAGGTTTGTGAAACTAATATTCAGTGGTCTTCTAGCTTTTTACTAACACATTTTTAAAAATAGTTCCTTTTTCGCTAGCTAGCTTACAGCCTGAACTTTGTATAAGTCATTTGTAAAGTTACTTGTAAAGTTACTGTATACCAAACATCTGTACCAAACGCAGGATTTCAGCAAGGCTAAGCACATTGACAGGTACCCTGGGCTCCCCAATGGGCATCTGACTGACTTGCAAACAGTTCTGTCTGCCAAACTGTGTCCCTTAAACAAATTACACAGTAAAGTGGAATCATTCCACTCCTTCACTCCCTAAATATTTATTCATTCTCCTAAATCCTCTTTCTGCATCCAATTGCTCTTTGGCAAGCTCCAAGGCCAAAGATGTCAGGCCTGAGCTGCCCCTGGGAGGCCTGCACAAGATGCAGCTGTTATAGTTTTTTTTTTGTCCTGACAAACTCCCTTCTGACTTACGGGCTGTGTTGTCCCAGTCCATCCCCTTTGTAAGTGCTTCCACAGCATGCATTTAAGCTTTCTTCTGCAGCAACAAGTGAAGATGCAAGCTGTACAAATTCCCTCTGCTATGGTACCTCTTCTGAAAAGATACTGGGCGACTCAGGGCTCAGCAGACATTGTTCTGGAGAAGAAGCACCAATGCCTAAATCACAGAATCACATGCTGGTTTGGGTTGGAAGGGACCTTTCAAGGTCATCTAGTCCAAACCCCCTGCAGGGAGCAGGAGTATCTGCAGCTAGAGCAGGTTGCTCAAAGCCCTGACCAACCTCATCTGGAACAGTTCCAGGGATGGAGCATCTACCACCTTTCTGGGCAACATGGGCCAGGGTCTCACAACCCTCAGTGTAAAAACTGTCTTCCTTCTCTCTAGTCTAAATATCTCTCTTTTTGTTTAAAAGCATCACCCCTTGTCTTATCACAACAGGCCCT
>JANIJG010004159.1:104612-119633 GCA_024611175.1 Megaceryle torquata | reverse complement strand
GCATCAGGGGAGGTTTAGATTGGATATTAGGAAGAAATTCTTCACTGAGAGAGTGGTTAGGCACTGGAACAGGCTGCACAGGGAGGTGCTGGAGTCATCATCCCTGGTGGTGTTTAAAAAAGAAGTAGATGTAGCACTTGAGGCTGTGGTCCAATGGATAGAGAGATGTTAGGAGGAAGGTTGAACTTGATGATCCTAGAGGTCCTTTCCAGCATAATGAGTCTATGATTCCATGAGGTATATCAATGCCACACTGCTCAAGAGCACTGCATGATGTTTGAGGAGCCTCGCATCCCCGAATCACAGAATGGTGGGGATAGAAAGGACCTGTGAAGATCATCTAGTTCAACCCCCTTGCTAAAGCAGGTTCACCTAGAGCAGGTTGCACAAGAACACATCCAGGCGGCTTTTGAAAGTCTCCAAAGAAGGAGATTCTACAAAGTCTCTGGGCAGCTGTTGCAGTGCTCTGTCACCCTCAAACTAAAGAATGTTTTCCTTCTGTTCACATGGATCTTCCAGTTTATACCAGTTGTCCCTTGTCCTATGACTGGGCACCAGTGAAAAGAGTCTGGTCCTATCCTCTTGACACCTGTCTTTTAGATATTGATAATCACTGATAGATCCACTTTCAGTATTCTCTTCTCCCGGCTTAACAGCAGAACATAATTTGTCTGTACTGTTTGATTCCCCTCAACACAGCAGCTCTCCCTGTCCATGCTGATACTCTCCTTCATAGTGCAAGCTAGCAGTCTTGGTGATATTTCAACCCTCCTGCTACCAGACAGTGCCTAACCACATGTAACAATGTGCCCTCTCCAGCAGCAAGAGACTTTAAGTTCATCATGGATGCCAGGTGACCAGAAACAGGGAGCCAATGCCATCTCCATTCACATCACATCAACCACTCTGGTCCCTGCCAGAAAGGAGGCACCATTGGCATCTTGCTGCACTGCCTGGGCCTTTGGTAGGATCCAGCATGGCTGCACTTGACTGCACACCTACAATCTCTATACCTTACACCAGACAACTGCTTTAGCAAAGGATTTCATGAGAAAATTATAACTAAAAATAAAAGAGGCCTTCTTCATTGCAACGAAGATTAAAAACTCCTGAAATTGTTAAGAATACCTACTAACTTCGGTTGGATCAGCTTTTCATAGGAGTAATTTTTATTTTCACATAGTTTCTTATCCTAAGGATTCAAGTTTTCTTTTTTCTCCAATAAAGCAGTTGCTCCATTCAAATAGAAGCATTTAAAGACACAGTATTACTATATAAAGTTATCTTACTTATACCTCCTCTGTATTCAGCCCATGAAGCAGATTTCAGGTTGAAGCTCCTTTTTCTTGAAAGAATTCATTTCTTGATGCACTTTTTAAAAGCAGAAGCATTTGAAACAGGCATAACCAGAGGTTATCCCTGGAAAAAGGGTTGGGCTGCTAATGTATATTACAAACCAGCATGATATTAGCTCTCCAGAGGAAACGGGAAGAGTCCCACCCTGAACAGAGCCTAGCAGCAATAAAAGATATTTAATCCCAAGTTAAATGAGATGGAAGGCATTTCATAATAAACTTGAGATGACTATTTTATTCATCACACAACTACAGGAAATAATTAACCCTATAGATAAGATTTTGAAGTAATAATAACTGTGATTAGAAATAACATTATCACCTTGTCATCCCTAAAGTATATTCTGTTCATCAGATGAAACTAGACCAAATCTAAAGAAAAGAGCATGTACAGCCTCAGCGCACGCGTGGGAACCAGGAAAATATTCAGTCATACAGAACAGAAAGTACAGGGGGAGAAACAGGTAAATTAATAGCATATTGGCAAGGATATTGTATATTTAGTAGTTTGATTGTTTCTTCCAGGCTCTGCCATTGCGAGCCTCTGGGCACATCACTCAGAGAACCAATTTTTATATTTAAAAATTTTTTTAAAAGAGTAGGGTCCTCTTTGCAGAGCAAGAGAGCTTATGCTGGGGGCAACAATTCTTAAAAAGATTTGGCACTAAGCGTGGACATGAGTCTACTGAACAAGAGGCTCCGATGTGCTGTCAGGGCCAAAGGGAAAAATTCACCCCTGGAGGCCTCTGTGGAAGAAGCCTGAATCGGGCTGGAGAACTTGGATTAACTCTATACTTGGTACTCAAGCATCTAGCGTTGGAAAGCTGTATCGATGCCTGGCATGTACACTTGAAGAAACTCACTAAAGAGCATCACAAATAAAAGACTGGAAGAAACTCTTTAATGCAGCTTTTATCCTATGAGAATTATGTCTGACTTGATCATTGTCTAAAAGAGTTTTGACAGGAGGCTTTTACAGGTAAAAGGCAACACTACAAACAAGATGCAGCAGACAAGTTCAGATCAGATATATGATGTAAATACATGGGGAATAGTACTTCACCACTGGAGCACCTTCCAAAGGGTGAGGATAGCTTCTCTGTCCTTGATCCTTTCAAATGATTAGATCTTGCATTCTGAAAATCATACTTTAAAAATGAATTAATTTAGACTATATAGAGAAGGTTAGCCTGAATAATGACTTTTTTTTGTTATTCTGCTTTTTTCTTTTTAATCCATGAGCACTCTCTACAGGTAACAATGGTGTAGGCTTATGTACTTAACAGACTTCATAAAAGAGTTTTAAAAGCTCTGATGAGAGGTCACAGTTGCAAAGTATTTTTCATGGAAATACTGATTCCTTACTATGAAATATAACTCCTATATTGGTGAGTTACTTACTAAATACAGCTTTTTTCTTATTATATATTAAATCAGTGAAACAGCAAAGAAGAAGAGCATACAAAACACAGCATAGACTGTGTTTTAGTTTAGACTGGTATATACAGATGGGGAAAAGAGGTGGATAAGAAGATTTAAAAGTGACCAAAGAAAACCTTTTGGAGAAAAGCTCTGTACAGCAGCAGCTGTCAGAAAGGTAAATCTTCACAAACCTGTTCCAGTTGCAGCTTTTCTCATCTAAATCTTCATTGTCAGGTCCCTGATGCTTCTACACTCCAGATGCTGCCTACCTTCCTTGTCAGCCCTCAGCCCAAGGCTTTCCCCAGCTTACATTATAGGCCAAACAGCCTATAACCAATTAGTTCATTTAAATAACTTCTTCTGAGGTTAATTTACAGGGAAGAAGAGGAACACTCAGCAAGTGGGATGTGTTGTTTTCAGACATGAGGCACTCATTATGTTGTTCAGGGTTGGTTTTTTTGAAAAAGGCAAAACAGTAGGCTAGTTTTGTTGATAAGTGTTGATCTGTTGCATCTCTTCAGTGATACAAAACAGTCATAAAACCTTTTTAATTGGTGTTTTAAGGCAGGTTTATGGCTACAAGCATTGCTAAAGCATTACAAAACAGAAGAAGCACTGAACCCTTTCCCTGTTACCCCAGATACTACAACCATCAGCAGATATTTACACTGTGGTCTATCTATTTATTGATTAAATTGCCAATGACTATTTTCTGCTCTCTGATTTCTGCTCCATTTATCATGTTAAACTTTATCTACTACTGATGACTTGGATTCACGTTAGTCATGTGTTATAGTTCTTTCTATAACAATTTTGACTACAAACCTTTTTTTCCCCCTTTTTTTTTTTTTCTTTTCTGACAATCAAGATTTTTACCTAATCTCATGACCTCAGGACTTTAAAGTTTAAATGCACCCTGCAAGTTGACAATGCTACCCTTGTAAATAGAGATCTGCATTAAAAGATTCAGTGTTTCCTAGTGTTGGTCTTTCAGGATGATTTTCCCACATGCTGTACACCTGCAGTAGTGTTGATGGAAGAGAATATTTAGCCATTTTCTGCAATAAGTAAATCACTTGAAAAAAAAAATTTATATTGCTTAATAACTAAAATATTTTAGATTTAGACAATTATTACTATTTGGATTAAAGGTAAAGAAAATAGAAAGTAAGCAAAATTTCTTTGTCTCAAGTTCTTCCAACTTCAGAATCATAGAAAATATTTACATACTTAAAATATACAAGAGGTGCAATACTAAATAATTGCTTTCTCATTATAAATATAGTCCCTTTATAGAATAGTAGATGCTCTATGGATTTTATCAAAGACATCATACACCGGACTAGAATTCACTCTTCTTATGAACACACAATAAGATACATTCATAAGTACAAGACAGTGAAAGTGGAAAAATTAAAAAAAAAAAAAAAAAACCAAACAGAAAGAAAATTGATCTTTCTACCAGCTACAACTGATAGAACCCACTAAACGAGGTTTCTCTCTGAACACATTCTAAACAAGTAAGCAATATCAGTGATGGATTCAGACTTGTAGTTTACGTTTGTCTTTGTTATTGTACAACAATCCACCTTTAAAAACCATGAAGTTTCATATAGCAGTGGTTCCTAATGAAAAATACTGTGATGGAAGATGGCTTTGCCTTGGCATTCACTCCAATGCACACATAAGCAAATCAACTTTACTTCCCTCTGTAGAATTTGAAGAACAGATACAGAAGAAACAATTCAATGGATCAAAACCATCCTAATCTTAGCTATATGAATAACTATATAACAAAAAGTAGTGAATAAATACAATAAAAAGTAGCAGCAGTTTTTCTCTTTTAAAGGCAGATACTGTGAAACAATAACTCCAAGATATACTTCTTACAAGAAATGGCAAAAAAAACCCCAAGTTTAAAAAAGGTTAAAAAATAACTTCTTGTGAAAATTTTAGATTTCTACCCTGTTATTTCCAGCCTGTGGACATCCAAGATGTCCATTCTCAGCAACTGTGTGTAGGTCTTCATACAAGCATGTGCACTGTGGCAGGGTTGCATCTATAATCTGATCATTTTGGGTGTGACATAGCAGGCATTGCTTATTCTCTATACTGTCAAGAAACTATATCTGTTTGAAAAGATTTGGGAAAAAGGGATCATAAGATCACATCACATATGCATTTGAATTAGATAAGCTGAGTTTCCCAATTAGTTCAAATTTTCTGTTACATATATAAACATATACATGATATATAAATCTATAAATGCACACTCACATTTGCAGATATCCCTCTGTACTTATATTTAGCTTTATTGTCATCAACAGCATGCCAGCAGGATACTATTCAAAGGAGTTGCTTTATAGATGCAATCAGGGAATTCAAATGGAAGCTTTTTTCATCAGAAATGCTCCCTTCATCTAGACCAACTTTTCTATTTGTGGAAACATACTGTTTTTAATTTAAATGCCACTGGTGCACAAAGGCTAATGTGACACTCTGAATGTGAAAAGATTTTAAGTGTTTGAATGTTATTGCAATAAATATTTTCCCTCTTTTTTTTTTTTTTTTAATTCAGTGTGTTTAATTACCAGGCTTCTGTTATATCTTCTCTTTATATTGCAGTTCTAGCAACACACTTCTAAGAGGGCTGAAATTATAATAATCAACCCACAGGGCTGTGATCTGAATAGAAACTGTGTTTTTTGATTCATTGCACAGTACGTTTCTGTTGTACATGTTTTTCTTTGTCACCATATGACAGAAATACTGGCACAGTCCTTTCCAGTTTATCAACATCTGGGATGTCCCAAGAGAATCAAATGAAATCTGCTTTTTGTAAAACTCCATCAGCATGCAGCCCCTAAACCAAGACTGAGTTCAACGTACTACATCTGAAGCAATTCAGATAAATGAAGAATGTTTCTGTGCATCTCTCACACATCTATTTCTGAAGATGTTCTTCAAACTATCAACAAATGCCCATGAATGGCATGACCTGAATAGATTTCAGCATCAATCCCTTTCTGATTGCCCCAATTTATTGTTGACTATGAATAAATATATGAAGTAAAATTTCTTTTTCTCAGCTTTCATTCACTGACCCTTTATAAAATATTCCAATTTTACCTTTGTGACAAGCTTCCAAGTTCTTGATTTCACTACCTATGAACTAAGAACTTCTCTCTCTCCCAAAGTCTCTACTTCTTCCAGAAGATCTATGCCATGGTCATTAGGTACCTATGTGATGTCTTTTCTCTTGTTTAGGACATTAGATTCCCAAGGTATACACATAAACCAGAAGATTTTCAAGAGGGATTCCACACAATGAAATAAGCAGCTTCATCTACTTCTCTCCACTTGCACTTAAGGGGTGCTATATTGAGCTGCTTTACATTTTTCAGCTTTCCCTACATGTCTGCTTGAGCTCCTCCAGAAGCTGATTTAGCAACAGGGGACATACTGGTGCTTGATTTTGTTAATAATTCCTGCTTGGAAAGAAAAAAATGGGTGAAGCACAAGTAGGATTGTGCCTCCTACAAAAAGCCAACATGTGCTTCACTTACCTCACATGCACTTCCAGCAACTTATGGCCTTATGTAGGAAACTCATCTCATCCTTTGTCTGTGGCCTGCTTCCCTTAAGGGTATTTGCCCAGAAAGACTGCCTTGTGGGAAACTAGCAAGGGCCCCTGGTAAAGGGTTGCCATGGACAGACATGAATCTCCCAATCAGAGAAGGGGAAAAAAGGAAAATTAATAAAATTAATAAAATACCTCCTATATGAGCACTTAGAGTGCATTTGCATGTGGGTTTCCTAAATCCAGAAAATATTAGTATGGTTGTGCACACATTAGTATTTCCTGCACACATACATGTCGGCATTCCAACCACATACCCAGCCTCTCTGTTTGACTGGGTGCTTCGTCTGTCTTTGGCAAGGGCCAACTGAAACATGAGTAGATGTCTGATTCACAGAGAAGGAAGGAAAAGCGTTGCATCTTGCTATAGGACACGTTACTAAACCACTATAATTGTAACGAAGTAATCGTTAGTGGACGCCTTTGAGAAAACTGTCAACCTCAAGCCACTGACTATACCAGCAAGTCCACCAGCCCAAACCCGAGCTTTTGGAAGTCAATAGAAAGACACGTATTGAATTAAAGGCTGCTGGATGCAGGCCTTATCAGTTTATCAGTGCATAAGCATGTTCAGTAAACTGTAACCCAATATATGCTTACATATGGAAGCACTTAAAAAAAATGTGATTAAGACATAAAAAACATATGAAACATATAATTATGCAGGAAGTTCTAACATCACAACATACTGCAAAAAGGAAAAGCATACTACTGGCCTGGTCCCTGGTTACTGAATGGACATGAAATGGAAAAGCCCTGAAGTGGAAAAAACCCACTTTCTTGGAAGTAATAATTTGCTATTGTATGTACTGAGGAATCTTTTCCTTCAGAGAATGGTTGGTTTAACCAACAAAAAGAGCATTCAGAAATACACAAAAAGGAGCAACAAAAATACCTTAAATAAGCCACTTTCATACTAGACTTCATGCTCTGTTTTACCAGCTGTAAGAATGGAAGATTGCTCTAAGGAAGTTCCTCAAACTTGAAATGTCCTCAAGAGGGAAAAGACTGGAATCCTGAGCACTGGACTTGTATGCTCAGCAGATACCAGAGAACGGCCACGGTGTCTAAATGCCAGAGAAGTCTCTTGCTGGCAGTTAGGTTCAGACACACAAGATTTTCAGATGTTTTACCAAATGGCAATCTCCGACACCAATGCAAGTTTATTTTTGGAAGCACTGTGCCCTCAACACTTCCCATAAAGACATGTAAGAGGTATTTTAAAACATATTTTCTATATTATTTGTCTGCATATTAAAGTAAACCAAGTGCTTTCTAAAATCTGACTGCTTGCCTTAGTGTCTACCATCACATTGAGCTGTCAAGAAAATCTATTCTCATATGCACATGCTTCCATATTGTGAAATATAACTAACACACAGTTAAATCTTATTTCAAAAGTATAATATCTTCTAAACAGAATTTTGTATTCTGATGCTTACATTACTTTTCTGTCAGTTTATCACTAATTTAAAATATCTTTAGCATGATCAGAGGGAGTGGTTTTGTTTGCTTTAATTTCTGGTTTGTTTTGTTGTGGGGTTTTTTGGGGGGGGAGTTGTTTGGTTTTTTCCTTCATGGTGATGCCCATAGCTTATTTGGTTTTTTCCTTCATGGTGATGCCCTTAGCTTATACTCTGTGATGGACAAGGAGACTTCTCCCAAACTTGCTCCTAGACAGAACCAAAACTATCACATAGAACCGTAAACTTTCATGCCTATTACCCCTACCACAAAGAACATGCAACAAATTAAAAGTACACCTCCTTAAAAAAAGTAATCTTTAGACAGCCTTCAGGATCATAACTATATGCAAGATCACTTAAAATGAAGAAGGAGGAGAGGACTACTGAGGCAAAAAGGGGTCCAGGATAAACTTTACTATATTAAACACACACAAACCTGCACTATTGCCGAAATGCAGGATATTTTTTGCTTTTAAAAGCATGTATATAGCGTTCTCTCTGTTATTCAGAATTTCAAAGTACAGAGTACATCCTAATTGCTAATAAGTTCTTAAATTTAGCTACAAATTCCACCCAAAACTTGTTGCTGAATGGACTTCTGTCTGCAGTAACCTGAATCATTAAGATTTCCTGTTGCTAGTGTTCACATTCCTGTCTTGAAAAATACCCAGGAGAATATTTGGAAGCAATACCTTTCTAAAATAGTTCATAAAAGACAACTGATACTCTAATGTCACAAGTTTCTATTTTCCTCTATTAAATCAAGTAGTGATTGCTGATGATGATCATCTGGCAGTCATTCAGCCTATAAACCAAAAGCATACAAATGAAAATCAGTTGGTGTTTTCCCTTATCCTGAATGACTTCAGGAGAAGGAAAATTATCTTAGATCTTAGCTCCAGCATTTTAGAAAGCTGTATCTACATAATCAATGAAATCATAAAGGGCAACGGTGATTCATTTGCATTGATGCAGCTTGTTTGGCTGAGGATTAAAATGCTCTTTATAAATAGGATTTAATTAAAACAAATAGGCAAGCATTAATATTTTCAGTAATATCATTCCCATCTTTAGAAAGGTAATCCCAGGTCTACAGCAGCAGGCAATTTGTCCAAGATAAGATGGATACATAGGCATTTCAAATGTAAATAAACAGAAAATACTGAACTGTTTTAAAAACAAGCTTTTATCCTGATCTAAACATGTCTATACTGACTTCAACAGAGTCAAGAGAAAGAACCACATTCTAGCTAATTTCCCAGTTATAAAAAGTAGGTTTCCTCTGATTTAACTTATATGATCATATTTAGTATCTCAGCATCCCTATGTTATTATAGAGAACTGAACTGCAGTTGGGCATCTCATCTGCAAGACAAGTATGATTCTCATGTGTTCAATGCAGCCTGTGATGACTGAAATAGGATATGATTTCTTCCATACGGGATAAAATTTTCAGTAAACAGAAGATAAAAAACAAAACAGCAAATGAGATGTTCTTGTTTGCTTGTATCAAGCAATTTACATCATTTTAAGATCTTCTGGCGTTTGCAATCATCTGGCAATAGCAAACCCAAGGTGTCCTGTAAACACCAGATTGAATGAAACCTGATTTCCTACAAATTTATGCTCTTTGCTCTGTAACTTCACTTTCTTCCTCCTCACTTCAAATGGCCGGATCTCTCTCCACACTGCCTATTACACTATCACCTGGCAGAAGAAACTGTGCTGTGACTAGTCTGGGACTGCGCAGACTTTGTTTGGCCACTGATCCACTGCCAAACAGAATGTATAACAGCTATGTTCTGCCTGCCTTTTCCACAAAATTGGCATCAAACTGGGTATCTTTCCTCCATACAGTCACAGATTTTCATAAAATATTATATTCATTGAGAATTTCACATTTTAAATTTAACTGAGAGAGACAAAAGGGTTCAAAACCTATGGAGGCGGGATAGAAAAATGGGGAACAGACATACCTTAGTAGAAGTATCACTTTCTTGGAAAGTTAGAGCAATAACAAATATTTAAGAATAATACTGTTGATAATGTGACAGTCCACCAACTCTGTGAAATGCCAGGCCCCATTTTGAGTGGGTTTTGTTGTTTGGGGTTTTTAAAATAAATTCTAATATTAGGCTCTTAAATCCATTTTAGGAATTGTAATGAGCGACCTTACTTTTAATTTAGCAGGGACCTAGCATCTTTCTTTAAGTGTGATGTGCACCAAACAGCACTTTAAAATCCCGACTTTAAGCATACCAATGGACACCTACAAACACATCCAACCAAATGTAAATAATTACACACAGAACACAGAAAACTAAACCTGCAAAGAAAAAAAAAAAAAAAAAGAAGTTTACACTTTTAAAGTGATTTGCCCAAAGGGACAAAGTTAGCTCGCATCTTGAGACTTCTAAATCCAGATGTAGACTGAAACTTTCAGAACTTCTTAATGATGCAGTAAATTCAGAGTAAACCCAGAAAGACAGATTATTATCAATACCTCTGTTTTATACATTTCTGTTTTAACACCCCCTAAAATGGTTACCTTTACAAATATTTAAATTGAAATCAAGGTGTTCAGCTAAGCCAATGTCTGAAGTTCTAAGTTCTTTCCAATAGTTCATAACAGGACTGTCTTAGGAACAAATTCCACCACGTGAAAATCAGGCTGATGTGCAACTACAGGTATCATACACAGCTCAATTCAGGCAAGAGAGTCAAATTTCCATTTTAAGTTTCTGATGTATTAGTTTTGGCCAGGTCAAAAAACCTGCTGTCAGATTTTCCTGTTTGGACTCCAGTCACAGTTACAGAAGAGTACTTCAGAGTCAGAATATCAGACCATGTATAAAACATTTTACTAATTTAAATTTATAATTGAGAAGACTGAGGCACAAAGAAGTTATATTTACAGTAGTAGCATCATTTGGTTTAATAGATAATCACTAAATATAACATCAGGTGAATGTAGTTAAATTCCCCGTCCCCTGAAAGGATATGCAATACAACTGAAGTCTTAAACAATATAAAATAAAAAATGGAATAGAAGGAATAAAGTCAAAGCTCTGTGTGTCACAATCACAGTTCCCTGATACTTAAATATTAATCAGAAAAAATAATAATAATTTTAAAAATTACATATATATATATAGGTTCAGTGGTCTTCTGTGAAATTTTCTATATCTGTATTTTAAAAAATATCAAAAGCTATATTTGCAATAATATGCCAAAAATAGAACATGTAATACACTCCATAATGTAGCAGCATATGGCACGATGCTATTTAAAAAAAAATAAATCAGGTTTTCAGATATAAATAGCTGAATAAAAGAAAGAAACTTAAAATATTGCTAGCTTTCAGGTAGAATGGGGGAGGTGACCACTGCCTGTCCTGCCAGAGAACAGCCAGCCAGACAATTAGCTAAGCTGTGCCTACCAACTAGTCACAGCACTGCTGTCAATTGCCTGGTGTTAATGTCAGGAGAGATGCAGAAGTTGTATTATTGCAGTGATGTATATGGGGCATGAGATATAGAGAAGGAAAAACACCAACACATCTATAGATTAGAATTAATACAGTCTGCTGCTGCTCAAGTTATAGTCTAGGAAGGCTCCATGAAAAACAAAGCATCTCTTTGAATTATTAGCCATACGAATATATATAGCAACATCCATATGAAACTTGAACAAGCCCTGTTTACTCAGAATGCCTCATAATGGCATTCCTTCTTTTTGTGAAAAAACTCTAGTAAATGTTCATGGCAACTCTTAACTTCTGGTTCAGTAACGAAATGAAAATAATTCTGAGACATAGTGCCGAAAGCAGCATTCAGATGAATAATCTACATCAAAACTGAGTATTAATAATACTTGAAGAAGTTGGAAGATGGAGAGAAGATACATTCCTTCTCCATGTGAGATGTCCCAAGATGGCAATCTTGCTTCCTTTCATTTTACTACCTAGCACCCAGCTAAATTAACCTCACGCCAAGCTCTTTCAGTATCATGGCCTCAAAGGACAGGACCCTCAGTGCTATACATATGCAATACCCAATCTGTCATATGATCCTCACAGCAAATAAAAAAGGTGTCAGTGTGTATGCTAACACTACTGCCAAAAGACATGCAATAAACAGTTATAGCATCCCCAGTATATAACAATTCAGATCCTTTTTTTGCCTCAAACCCTTTAAAAATAGGTTGCAAACCATCTGCTGGTCACATTGTTTGTAAAATTGTTGTTAAAAGACTTTTGTTGAGTTTGGTTTCTTTGCTTTTAAAAGGAATGGTATAATTTATTCCCACTTCTGCTGCTTAAGATAATTTTAACATATTTCCTTTGACAAAACAAACAAATAATTAATAAATAAATAAATCACCTTTGATTTGGGACTACACAATGGAAAATTTCAGGCCAAAAATTACAGTTAAAAAACCAGCAAAGTGACAGAAAGTAAACAGTTTAATATAACTCAAAACATTGTTTCCAGATCCTGCCAAATTTCTTGGGTTTGTTTTTGTTTTTGTTTTCCCAGACTGGCAGTAGATTGTAAATGAAGAGAAAAATATACAAAGGAAAAAATGTGAAGAGTCTTACTTTTTCTTGAGCACGAGCTATCAATTTTTATAGTTTTTGCTTTATACTTCCATAACTCTCATTGATTTCAGTGAAGGAGAGCTGGACCTACACTGGGTACTTCTGGAAAAACTTTTCTAGTGAATTTCCAGACAGAGCTTGAAATAAGTTTTACTGGGCCAATACAGTGTGCAATCTGTATACAAATACAAAGGTATTTTTCTCACAGACTGATTCTGTCACTCTGTCATGTCACATTTTTTGTGGTTTATAGATGAAGTTCCTTGCTGATAACTTTCTCCTGCATTTTCCTCCTTTACTCTCTATAACTTATGCTCCCTTCCTAGGGGCACAGATTTTTATTTCAGGAATTTATTATACACAGGCTTAAATAACAGATGCTCAGTTACAACCAGGTCATAATCATGAGTAACATAAAATACACAACAAACATAGAGTCAGTATTTTCAAAGGACTCTGATCCTCACTCTGTAGGCACAGCAAAGTCACGGAATCACAGAATTATTGAGGTTGGAAAAGACCCTTAGGATCATGGAGTCCAACCATCAGCCCTACTCTACAAAGTTCTCCCCTAGACCATATCCCCCAACACCACATCCAAATGACCCTTAAACACATCCAGGGATGGTGACTCAGCCACATTCCTGGGCAGCCTATTCCAGTGTCTGACTACTCTTTCTGGGAAAAATTTTTCCCTCATGTCCTGTCTAAGCCTATCCTTGTTGAAGCTACTAACATTAACGTTGGCCCATAGATACAATCTATCCAAGTCTCTCTGTAGACCCTCCCTATCCTCATGCAGATCAACTCTCCCACCTAACTTGGCATCATCTGTGAACTTACTGATGATACACTCTATGTCCTTATCAAGATCATCAATAAAGATGTTAAACAGAAATGGTCCAAACATTGAGCCCTGAGGAACACCACTTGTGACCAGCCACCAGCTGGATTTAACACCATTGACCACCACTCTTTGGGACTGTCCATCCAGCCAGTGGTTGATCCAGCAGATTGTACGCTCATCCAGGCCATGAGCAGGCAGTTTTTCTATGAGAATTCCATGGGAACTGTGTGAAATGCTTTTTGAAATTCTAGATAGACAATATCCATAGCTTTTCCCTCATCCAATAGTTGGGTCATCTTGTCATAGAAGGAGACCAGGTTTGTCAGGCAGGACCTGCCTTTCATAAACCCATGCTGACTAGACCTAACCCCTGGTTGTCCAGTCAAGTTACCTTAGGAAACGTAGCTATTTGAAGGCACTTCTGCTAGCCTGACCATAATAGCCTAGATATTTTTGGGCAACAGTGAAGGAATTAAACATGTCTCCTTCCCTGCAGCTTTACTCTTTTGCTTGTATGGCCCGGGATCTAGTAAAAATGCCAGTGGGTTATATGGTGAACCAGAACAATCCAGGTTAAAAACAACCTTCTTTTCAAGGATTATTTTTAACCAGGGTCAATTCTGCTCCATTTCTCTGAGTAGCCTTCCAGGGATGTAAAGAAGTGGGAGAAGAGGGAGTGAAAGAGCATTGAGTTACATTCAGCCAGCTCTGCCACAAACAACTATTCTTAGAAGGATATCTTTAGCTGGTGCTGCTTTTCAAAAACAGAAAATTATTAACAGTGATTGGATATGTACTCCAGGGTGGAGCCTTCTCTTTAACTTATATTTTATCATTTAACACCATTAAGCATGCACTATTCAAGACAGGACCAATTAAAGGGCCTGCATGTCTCCCACAGGACATTCATGGTCCATGGGATATTTTTGGGGTTAAGAGTCAATGTGGACAGTTGGTGATATAAATGGAATACTTGCACTTAAAGTGGCTTAAAAAAGGGAGAAGATTTTTTTTGTAGTACTTGAAGCTGTATTTCTTACCTACTTCTATCATATTGCTAAATAAACTAGGATTACATAACTAACAGTAAAATACTATCTTGCATCTTTCCCAGATGCAAGAATCAGTATTGCCAGATCTTCCAAATTTGTTCTAAAAGAATTTTTAGAAAGTTAATAGAATCCTGCTGGGAGTTAAAAAAGAAACAGGCTATGCTCAGGAAAACTGTCACAACAGATAGACATCTGTCCTCACATCTGCCTTCGCTGCTAGACAGAGCAAAGTAAATAGAAGAGGATGCTAGGTGGAAAAGAGTTTCTCTCCCACACGTCCCCTCTCTGAAATTCTGTGACTGTAATTTTGGAAGGAATAGCCTTTTTTACTTGGGTGAACTTACTACTTCAGGTATGAAACTGAATGTCAGCAGTGGAAATGCTTCTGAACAAACCAGGAGAAAGACAGCATTTTTGTCTTTGTTTTTCTTACTTTCTTCCTCAGTATTTTGCCTCTTGCTTTACTGCACATCAGTTGACAATTCCCAAAGCACAGGCTCATATCAGTGACTGACACAAAATTTTAGATAGAATCATAAAATCATAGAATGATTTGAATTGGAAGGGACCTCAAAGATCATCTATTCCCAACCCTACTGCCATTGTCAGGGACACCTCCCACTAGATCAGGTTGTGAAA
>JANIJG010004159.1:78878-104512 GCA_024611175.1 Megaceryle torquata | reverse complement strand
ATAAAATCATAGAATGATTTTAATTGGAAGGGACCTCAAAGATCATCTAGTTCCAACCCTACTGCCATTGGCAGGGACACCTCCCACTAGATCAGGTTGTGAAAAGCCCGATCCAGCCTGGTCTGGCTGGGGCCAGGGAGAGAGCATCCACAACCTTTCTGGGCAAGCTGTTCCAGTGCCTCACCACCCTCACAGTAAAGACATCCTTCCTAATATCTAATCTAAACTTACCCTCTCCATTTAAAACCATTGGCCCTTGTTCTATCACTGCATACCCTTTCAAAAAGTCCCTCTGCAGCTTTCTTATAGGCCACCTTAAGGTACTGGAAGGCTGCTATAAGGACTTCTTGGCGACTTCTCCAGGGGGAACAGCCCCAACTCTCTCAGACTATCCTTATAGGGGAGGTGCTCCAGTCCCCCCATCACCTTCATGGCCTTTCCCTGGATTCCCTCCAACAGGTCCATATCTTTCTTATGCTGGACACAGTACTCCAGGTGGGGTCTCACAAGGGCAGAGTTGAGGGGAAGAATCACCTCCCTTGACCTGCTGGCCACTCTTCTTTTGATGCAACCCAGGATATGATTAGCTTTCTGGACTGCATAAACACTTTGGCAGATTATGTTTTGCTTCTTGTCAGCCAACGCCCCCACATTCTTCTCTGATAGGTCATCGCCCAGCCTGTATTTGTGCTTGGGATTGCCTTGTCCCAGGCGCAGGACCTCGCACTTGGCCTTGTTGAACTTCATGGGGTTCACATGGGCTCATTTTTCAAGCCTGTCAGTGTCGCTCTGGATGGCATCTCTTCCAGCATGTCAACCACAACACATAGCTTGGTTGTTGCTGGCAACTTGCTGACGATGCTCTCATTCCCACTGTCCATGTCACCAATGAATATGTTAAACAGCATCAAACCCAGTACTGACCCCTGAGGAAAGACACTTGTTACTGGTCTCCACTTGGACATTAAGCCACTGACCATAACTTTTTGAGTATGACCATCCAGCCAGTTCTTTATCCACCGAGTGGTCCATCCATCAAATTCACGTCTTTCCAATTCAGAGACAAGGGTGTCAAAGACATGGTGGGTCTCCTCTCATGACATGTTTCTCCTACTTTTATATCTCCTCTGTTTTGCTCTTTAAGGTCCCACCTCTCATATCCCCGTATCTGACTGCTTCTGCTTGTTCTATGTACATTTGTTTTTACCTACATATTATGATCACTTAAATCACTTGAAGTTGAATCACTTGAAGCCAAATGCTTCTACTTTTATCAATTCTTCTTTCACCTTCATCATTACCCTTCAGGACAGTCTTATGCTGATAGCTTAAATATGTTGAAGGAAAGGAAAAATGAACTGAAAGTTAAGTTGGGTATTCCAAAGATCAGGTCTCTGCTCTCTTTGTTTTTCATGGACAAGCATGTGTACATTTCCCATTTCTACTAATTACTGAACTGCAAAACTCCAATGCTGGCAATTCTCAGGTTTGGGTTTTTTGGTTTTTTTTTAAACAGCTCTATGGTTCCTGGATACATAAAGCTTGGAGAGCAAAGAATTTGATTGCTTGGCCCAAGCGATTACAGTCACAAAAACCCTTTACAATATGATAATGAACTGTAGCTGAGAATATGAAAAAAAAAAAATCTTTCTTTTAAAAAATTCTTTAAACTCTTTCAGCATTATTATGATATAACATAGGTATTTGGTTTAGGTTTTCTTCTTCTTCTTTTTAATTAATAAAGTGTCTTATCAACACTGTGATTCACTGACACCATGAGTGCTACAACTCTGCTGTTCTTGTCAATCTTCCTTCATCTTTTGGTATAGACATCACCTTGTCATGACAGCACACACTAGTTTTCCTGTCTTTGACAGAAAAATCCACTGTTAGTCTTGAATTTCCATCCTTACTCGAGTGACAGTAAAGATATCCATAGGTAACATGGAGACCTGTTTCTGTAATGTACAGACGTCAATAAAAGGAACACGTCTAGACAAGTTTTTCCTTCCACACAGAACAGAGCAAACCTAGAAGTGAACCTCCAAACCCACTTTTCTATGTAATTCACAAAATAAATCTAGTTCCTCCTTGACTAAACATTAAAGATGTTAAACACAAACCTTTCAAAGAAATGGAAGTGATAAAGCAATTGTATTTTAAAAACGTTTTCAAATCTATTTTTTTCTCTGATTTGTGTCAGATAGAATGTAAAAGCCAGTGTAATTATTTTAGTCTGAGCTCATGATTCTTTGACTTTCTCTAAGAGAAAATAGTAGCCTTTGCAGATACACTATTGCTGTTTAAATTCCTGTCAGTCACATTATATTGTGTCAGTCCTCAGATGGTCAGTAAGAGCATTGCATTTTATCATAAGTCACATCATTATTGTAGGGGTTTCCATGAATCACAGCACACAGCTACTGGAAGCAGATATTCTTCATTTAGTGATAGATAGAGGCATAAAATCCTCAGTAAATTCTTCTCCTCCTCATTAAGCCCTTTCTCCTTCATCAGGCTGGTCATCAGAGCATGCAGAAATGTTTCATAATCCTCTAATCTGGTGTCACAACAACACTGGTGCCTTATTTTGCCAATGTAAATGCTACAGCACAGAAAAGGCTGGTCCTCTGCTTGTGTATCTATGGAAGAGGTGGCCACATGTGAGCACCCACTGTTCCCTGCTCACCAAGAGCCTTGATACCACCAGGAGGTGGCCAGCCCCCCAGCAGCCTAGGCCACCAAAGCTGGGAGGAGACCACCTCCTCATAGGTTCTTTTACTTTCATTTTTTAAGGGTGTAAAGACACTTCAAGTGTTCATCCATCACAGCATAGCCAAGGAGAAAATCATACATTTATGTTACGTATGGGGACACATTTCTTTCCCTCAAAGTGAACCCTGAAACATTTAAAAGAAAAGCACACTCTTAAGTTCACTAAGGACACAGCCTAGCATTTTCATGTAGAAAGTCTAAAGTTTAGCCCAAGTCAAAATAGATAGAAATTCAATTCATAATAAAACAAGATCTGTGAAGTCCCTTTAGATCATCTTGCATTGCAGCATTGCCTTCAAATCCATATTTGTTAGCATTTCTTTGGAAGAATCTTCCCCTTTACCTTTTCTTTTTAAAATAATTTTCTAAACTGATGGGCAAATTCAAGAACTCAAACTGGCAAATAAGAATGGACACAATAGGTGAACAATGTGAACTTCTGCACTTGAGAGGGATTGAAATGTCAGGTCTACTCAGATCTGAAGAAGCATTTTACTTTTTAAAACAGGCATCCTGCTAATTGTTAGTAAGTTTCAGATGAGCATACAAACCTAGAAAGACAGGTCAAGAAACAAGTAGTAACATACTCTGTGTAGAGTTCACCTGACCAACTTCTTATGTCGCTTATTAGAACTATTCTATCAAATGAACATTTTCCCTTTAGCTCAAAATAACCGCTACGTAGTTCTGAGACTTGTATTGCACTCTCTGACTTTGGTTATTCCTTTTCAAAAAGAAAACTATTTATTTAAAGAAAGATACAATGAAGATCATTTTGTACAGAATCATACTTCTGCTGGAGGAAAACCAGATTCATTTCTCCTCTAAATCACAGACATCTTAAAACATCACATACAGAGTAATTTTGACATGCCTTGATGATTTATGGCTCTAAATTTCATCCCCTCAGCAGTTTTTGCGAACATATTTCTAATGTTACTGTCAACATGCAATGCTTAATTCTGTTGCTGTGGCAATAAAGCAGCTTTTTCAAACTAAGTCAGTAACTGAAATAACTTTATAGCTCAGTTTATATTTAATACCACTGCACTAGGTGACTAGTGTATCTAACACAATCTGTTCAATAGCTTATCCAGAGAATTGTGTTTCCCTCCTTAAGTGAGACAAAAGTTACAAAACCCTTATCTTCTGCATAATTTTGCAACTTACCTAAAATTTAGATAGCTCCCTGGTATTTTCTGAAATATGTATCCAAGTATAAATCCTTTCTTTCTTTCTTAGCAGAAATCAGAGTCAATGAATATTGTTTTAAGAAAAATCTATGTACACCACAACAAAGGAATGCAAAAAAGCTGCAGGAAAGATTGAACAAATAAAATAAATACGGAAAGAATAAAACTGTCTTCCCCCCCCAAAACCCCAGTTTGTCAAAAACACAAAGCACACACAAACAGCATGTAAAATCTGAATTCAAAATACGTTTATAAAAAAAGGATGAGGACACATGTTTTTTCTATTTCAGCTTGAAAAATAAAGGGACACAGCAATGAGTCTTGCTGGCAGGCAGATAACTCATAGGCCCTGACCCTTCGACTCACCAGGAATTCAAACACAAAGCTCTTTTCATAGTGACCGTGCCATACATTCTCAAGATAAGCCAGCGAAATAAGGAGCAATGGAGAGGTACCACAAAGCTCCAACTGCAGAAAACTGTGCCTAGAAATTATGTTCCCTTATTCACTCTGTGCAGCTGCACACCAAGTGCTAGCTGCAAAACTATTTCCTTCCAAATCAGAAGCCATGCAGCACGCTTTTAGAAACGGGACCTGTCTCCTGAAGCAAGCAAAAGCAGAAGAGAGAGCAAGCAGCAAGGAAAGGACTACCCCTGTACATTTCTGTATCATTCAGAACTGAAGCGCACATCCGGACAAATAATCTGTAACACAATGAGCTTCACAAAAGGATTGCTGTGGTAAAACGGAAGGGTTTTTAGAAGCAACAAAGCCAGCTACATTGCAAACAACATTTCAAATCCGGACTCACCATGAAAAAGCAACAGTTGCCTGAAGTTAGTGTGTGATTTTCTGCCCTGTTCCACTGCACTTTTTCCCTAGTTGTCCAACACTTGGTAGCTCAGAGCTGCCACACAGAGGCCCCTTCCGCGATCTGGCTTATTTGCCTGTCAGTTTGAGTCTCAGCTTCTGTATGATGCAGCTGTGCACTTTGCTGAAGGTATAGTATCATTTCCATAAGCTTTCTCCCTGCCTCCAGCAATCAGTTTGTTCTCCCTGCTCAATAAATACTCAGATCGCTTTTCTGGTACTCACAGGGATAAAGCTTTAAGTTGTTAAGGAGTTCTTACTAAGTAGTGGGTGGAGAACATATAAGCTCAGTACAAGGAAACTCTGCGCATAATCAGAAACTGAGAAACTTCCTCCCTTTCCCCCAACCCCTCCTCTCACCAGGCAAAGCTGCCAGTGCCTCCTTTACAGAAATTTAGGAATGTAAAGGGAGGACTCAAAGGGGCCCAGTCAGACAAGCCTTTCTCAATCAATTAGCTTGCAGCCATTACTTGTGACCCTAGGTCACACAACATAAGTGTGTGGGGTGTGCCTTTAGGGGTACACCAAAGCTACTTATTAAAACTTACATAACCAAAAGTGTTCAAAATCAAATAAACTCTGAAAGCTGGAAAATATTTTCCACGTACCACAGTTTTGCAGGAAGAGTTTTGAGTAAAGAAATGTTACTTTGCTTTTCCAATAACAAATCATTTGATGCAGGAAACTTTTTTATACTTAAAAAAAAAAAAAAGAGATTGAAATGTGAGATACATAAGCAGACTTTAAAGTGATATTTGCTTTACAATTACACAAAAACTGAAGTAATACCAGCGTGAGTGATATTTGACAGAGCACATGATCATGTTTCCTAAAATAAGGCTATTGTCTGGAGCTGCAAAGGAGTAGATGTTTATAGGACTGTTTAATTAATTCATGAAGTTCACCCCATGTATTTCAGTCCCGTGCAAGAAATTAACTCTGAGGATTCGGATTCCATTCTTCATTTTAATACTCAAACATAACAAATCAAACAATTTACTTGTAAAAAAGGTCTGGAATATTTAAACACTTCAGTAAATTATCCTGCATTGAAGACACAGGGAGAAGAGGATGCAACCGCAATTCCCACATGACAAGTATACACCCCTTGGTGTGAAGGAAAACTTCAAAAAGACCCTCAGCTTCATATCCTGCCAACCCAATGACATGGAGATGATGCCTTGGAAAAACCCATGAGGGAGTCCTGATTTCAAAAGCAGATCTATGACAACCCCTTTCTGGGCTAGACAAGATCAATGCACTGCAGGGGTGATGCACTTTAATCTCAAGGTGCATCGCAAAGCATCTTTAAGTAGTGCCACAGACTCGGGTTTATACATAGTTGGAAAAAAAACCAGTTCGGACCAAACTCCCCTCTCTGCTTAAGGTACTGAACACCAGCTACACAAAAGCTCATAGAGAACACAGGGAAATGCACAATAATATAGGATAGTAGCAGTAATGTATTGAAGTTCATTGAGGATGTTGTAGACAACCTGCAATCTACACGTCTTTTCTCCATTAAACTCCTAGTCAAAGTCTCTGAACAGACAGTGTGGCTTGTGTTAGTTCAGACTTTCATTCCAGAGATCAGATTGCAGGATCAGGGCCACTGAGTAAGTGCCCTGGGGTAAAGATTTTGCTTCTGCCTTGCATGTAAGACAGCATTTAATAAATTAGGTCACATTTAAATCCTTGGAAAGCCCTGGCAGTAGAAATAATACTCATAGAAACTTCAATTTTGAATGAAAAATGGGCTCAGTATTAAGATGCAGGACTGGGATTTAGGATATTTGGGTTCTGTTCCCATTCATCTCCCAGACTGCTCAAATGATTTGGGAGACACTGTTTCATCTTTTGCATTTATGCCAAATATCACTTGCCTCACAGATGTAAGGCCTTGGCCTCTCCGAAGTCTGTCAATAAAAAAGTGATAATAATATTCAATATATGTATCCCTTCAATACTGTTTCATGACACATGCTCTACAAAACAGAATTAAAGCAGTGTTGAGTATAAAATATTTACTGCCACAGGACTTGTGAGTAACTGCAAACAGGGTAACTACCTACATCAAATCTCCTGAAACACCATTCACATCCACTATGGGCTTCAACATGCACATAATCTCCAGGGGATAAATGCAAAGCCATGCACATGAATACTGCTACACACTTCATTCTCTCTCCTTTATCCATCTAAATATAAGGTTCCTGGAAAGGTTACACAGTTGCATCCTTAAATCACAAGGGGTTGGGGTGCCTAAGAGTAGAAATAAAATGGGAAGACGGTGCCTGCTTGGAGACAGGCTGTCGAGAGTGTTGTTCCCAGCAGGTGTTCAGAAATGGAGAACTCACCCCATGTTTGGCCAATCTTCATGAACTTCAAGGCAAAGTCAGAGGAATTACTGTTAATTTCAGGTTTCCCTTTAACCTACAATTTCTAAAGCAAGACACACTCCAAGCATGCCATTTGGATATACAATAGAGATGCACACACCTTTCGTTTGGAAGGGTTGATATGGAAAATTTACGACACTAGTCACAAAGACATTTAAAGGATGTTTTTAATGTGACTTAAAACAATGCTTCCACACTGGAAATAATAATAGAATAATGGCTCCTCCTGGCACTGTTGATTCCTCTGGCTAAGGGCTTTTCCTTTTCCTGATTGCTGGCTGTAAAATTACCCCTCCATTGGCTCCACTCCATCATTGCCACATTTCAGCCAAGCAAAGGCAATGTGAGCCCCTTCAAAATAATCTCTAATGAAGAAAGATACAAAGCTTCAAGAGGGACATGGTCCTCAAATCAAAGGTGGTAGCCAGAAATATGTAAAACTCCTTTAACATTTTTATGGTGCTCTCCTATGAGCAAGACTTTTAATTAACAAAAGTAAACACCACCTTAGTGTTTCAAGTTTTGCATTCTAATAAGGATCAGTCTAGAACAGACTAGTTCAAGGAATCATTACATAAGTTTTCACATATATCCTCCTTTCTCCTCAAAATTCATGAATTTTGGAGAGGCCTACCTCAATTAGTTACCTTTTTTTTTTTTCCCCTCCTTATGCCTGTCACATGCTCTTCCATTCTAACAAGTAAATGCTCACCTACTGTGCAGTCATCCTCCCTGAACTATTTTAACATCTACTAATTCAGAGGTAGCAAGACGACGAAACGTGCAATCATTATACAGGCTTTTTCTTCACATGGGCAGATATTCAGGCCTGGAATACACTCAAGTTCAATGTGATCAATATTTGATCATGCAACATCAGGGGATTCTTTGAGAATAAAAGGTATTTCTTGTTATTCGGAGGGCTGTTTTTCTGCATAATGCTGGTCGATATAAAAAGTAGTATCTGTAACACTGATTCACAGAACTAGCTCTCCTCCTCTGTTATGCTCTAAATGAAATTATATTAATCTTAGCTAGGAAATTAAAACACCTATGTGCAAAACATTTGAGGTAGACTGTATAAAGTTTACAGTGTTGATAGTGGTACACTCAGACATTCATGTCTTAAGGAATGCTCAAAACACTCTACATTAAAAGCAACTGCTTCTTTAAGAAAACAAAAGTAATTCCATAAAAAAAAAAAAAAAAAGGAAAAGCTTGCAAGTACACTACAGTACTTTGAAACAGATCTTCCACTCTTTAAGCCTTCTTCCCCTGCCTTCCCCCACCCCCTTTTCCTTTCAGGAAACAAAACTCAAGAAGAGAAAGGGAGAGAGTCAAAAGGTTACAGCCGGCTTGTAAGTGCAAAGAACGTGAGAGGCCCACTCTTCCCCTTAACACCTGACATCCCAGGGTACATTTTCTTCAGTACTGAGTCTGGTGGATTAGACATGCAGCTCCTATTGATAATGGAAGCTGTGCATCTCATTCGCCATGCACAGCTACTTAAAGTTCTCCTCCTACCCCAGCCTCTATAAATTGTTCTCCTTCCTGCTCCACAATTACAAACTCAATTAATGGAAATGTGCATTCTGGCATGATTAGACCCAGTTAAATATCTTGTCTAAGTCCCAGATAATATATAAAAATTCATTCCTGGAACTCTGAATTTTGAAGAAAAAAAATGCATTAAAATCACTAAAATGATGCATTTATTCTTAATTACAAATAAAAACCAAGAGAGAACATGATACAAAGCTAATAAATATGAAAGCCTTGTTGGGAAAAAAAATAAATTCAACCCTAATTGACAACGTTTGTCACAGTATTATAACATTCACGCTACCATTCCTTGACCACTCAGAATAGACAGGTTTCCATGATTTCCACAGCTTAGTGAAGAGGGGAGAGACATCTAAGGCACATTAGGTACAGCTACAGAATAATGAAAGAGCTAGAGAGAAATACTAAATGACCAAACTCTTTGGTACACTTTTCCTAGGCTGGAGCCCCACCCATACAGGCAAACGTAGCTGAGGTCTCCTTACTTGGCTGATGCTGTAGGAAGAAGGAAACAATTACCTCTAATTAAGTGCATAATTGTACGCAAAATGGAAAAGGACTGAGAACAAAGTTAATTCTAAACATCAGAAGTATTCAGGCAAAAGGACAAAACAGAAACAAGCTTGATTAAGGCAGAAAATGTATAGTTCACAAAAATCAACAGCTAACTGGCTCAGCTGCAGCAAAAAGTAGTAGAAAGTGAGTCAACAGGATTACTTGGACTTTCATACTATTAATAAACTCTATGATCTAATTTAAGCATAACTTCCTTTCAATAAAAAAATCCAAGCTTCAAGGTGAATTAGAGTAAAAATTTTAAAAATTAGTTAACAAAACTGTGGAATTGAGAATATGGCAGGAAATCACAGAATGTCTTTGGTTGGAAAAGGCCTTCAAAATCATCTAGTCCAACCTTCAACCCAACAGTACAAGCTCACCACTAAACCACATCCCTAAGCACCAGGTCCACATGCTATTTAAATGCCTTCAGGGATGGCAACTCCACCACTGCCCTGGGCAGAGAATTCCAATATTCAATAACCCTTTCAGTGGAGAAATGTTTCCTAATATCCAGCCTAAACCTCCCCTGGCAGAGCTTGCATCCATTCCCTCTAGTCCTGTCACAAGTGTGAGTTCTTCATTGTTTGGACTACCTCTTGTAGATCCCTCTGGATCTGGTAGGGTGGTAGATCTGGGATGTTGCTCACTGGGTGCAACCCAGCAATGTCAGTCCCTGCTTCCTCTCATCCCTCATCTACCCCATCTTAGTCACCATCCAAGTTGAGCTTTTTTTGCATATACAAGGCACTTGAACAAGTTTAGGGGTGCTTTTTTTACTTATTTATTTTTCAGTACAATGAATATTATAAGCTTTGTTTCATGGATTTTGCAAATATCTTAGTGTGGTAACTACTAAGAGAGAACTGTCACAAGTGTTACAGGAGGAGTCTAAGAGTGGAAATCAAGAGGCAAATGAAAAATTCTGGCAATTGATAGACAGGTGTCCATAAACATGTGGAGGCAATTAAAATCTTTAGGACTCAAATGTGTGAAAAAAAAAAAAAAATAAGATCCCAAAGAATGTCTAAAGGAAGACTGCAGAGACCTACAACTTCTTTGAGAAAGACTTTATAACCAGCAAGATAAGAGACTTTTCTGAGGAAACTGGTTCTTACAGCTTGTTTGTGGTGAAAAACCTGTTTCATCTGCTGTGATTTCCAGGAAATTAAAACAAGTGGATTTGAGTATGTTGTGTGGTACTTTATTGAAGGACTAGGGTTGTTTTTTGGTTTTTTTTCCTAAGTCACTTGGGTCTCAGAAGTACAAGTGAATACAAAGACAGAGATTAAAGAGAATGCAGTTATTCCAGAAACATGCATTAAAAGAGACTTGAATGAAGTATCTCACCACAAAGATAACCTCACTAGACTTGCCCATTGGCTAGGAGGGTTGGATTCACCTTTGTTGTTCAGGTGTGAGGTAACATTCATTTTGACCACATAGAGACCAGATATATTCATAAACATTATTTTACTTTATCAGTACTCATATTTGTAAAATATATTCATATAAAACAAATGTAGTGAAAAAAAGACCTTGAAAGGAGAGATACATAAATTAATCCCAGCATCCCTGTCAATATAGCAAAAATATAATCCTTGTATCTAAAAGCTGTGTCAGGCTGACTGGGGGGAAGGGAGAGAGGGATAGGTGGATAGATGTTGGAGAAAGTTTAGAAAGTAACTCCAGCCCTTCATGTCTAGACACAGAGCCTGCTGTATAAAAGATTGCTTCTAACTCTACTCGATGTTAATGAAGACTTCCTAAAGCACCTGTTTGGTGAAGATCCTGCATCCTCACACACAGCTTATTACATTAACCCTTTCATATCTGCAAAATGCACCCCATATTGCCAATGTGAATAAGTAGTGAATCTGTTCTTGAAAGAATCTGGAAGTCCTAAAATATGTTACATAAATTTTAAACTCTCAGCATACATGAACAAACATCAATGGGTAAAACCTTTTTCTGCTGTTGCCCACACCAGCATTTAATGTGCTTTCAGAATAAAACTGGACAATTGTTACCTCCTGCATGTCTAGGCATACTTCCCTGACAGAAAGTTACAGGGAAAAAAAGCTTGGTAGTATTTGCTCCTATTTATTTTCACTAAAGTTAATGCTAGTTCTTTGTCTGTGAACTTTTTTTTTTTTTTTTTTTTTTTTTTTGTTGTCATAAAAAACATGACCTTGCTGAAGCTTTTCAGTTAAAAATGAATTCTCAGTAGAAAAATATCCCTAAAGTAGATTCTCCCTCTTACCGGGGAATGCTCCAGCAGTGAACTTCAATTTGCCTTAAAGACAAAAAGGCATCTCTCTAGGGATAAAAATCAATCCCCAAACTGTCAGCAGCAACACACAAAGTTTAGAAATGTGCTTAATTCAGCACAAACAAATGCTTGTAAATTGTCAAGCCAATATGTGAGAAGTGACTCTTCCATTAAATAAAATCATGAGCTAACCAAAAAAAATAGAAAGAAGACAAAGACACCACAAACAGATATATTTTATCTGCCTGATATTTATCAAGCACACTACTACAGAAAAAATAATAAGAACCCAATATTTACTAATAGATTAGTCATTACACTTATTATTACTTTAATTGTACTAATTCTTTAAAATATTTTCATCACTGTTGTGTTCAAGTGCGTGCAAAAGCATACCTTGTCCATACAGCTTGTCAATGAGCAGCAGTTTGGGACTCTCATCAACTCCACACTCAGCGACAAGGAAATCAGTTTTCCAGCTTAAGAGACACCACCACAAACATCATCAACTGCACAAATGACTCATGCCATTTCTGACTATAGATACACAGCAGCATGTCCTTTTCTCCCCTCAAGGCATGAGCAAGGTTAGACACCACAGCTGGAAGTCCTTGACTTCTCTCCTTCTGTGCCTTATGGTACCTGTGGAAACTGGTAACACATCCCTGCCCTCCTAAGGCATCCCTGACTCCAGCCGGTAGCAGTCAGGCATACTGGAAACTGCTTCAGCACCCACTACGGCACAAGGATAAGGTAGAGGGGTTTTTTGGATGGCGTGTGGGCAGGCAAGGCAACCTTCCCATCTGGCCAGTCTGTCTGCAGTCCCTCCTCTGTCTCTGAAGAAAGAGATGGGACTGTTCCGTGGGGTTAGTTCAGGCATATGCCACATGCCTAGATACCACTGATCAAAACAGACAGGAGAGAGACAGAACATACCAAAAGAAGGAATAATATAACAGTGACAATCGTTACAGAGATTTCTCCCCATCTCCCCAAGATAATGAGAACTTGGACTTCTCCTTTTATAAATGTTTCCTATCCTAGTACATGAGGCTACAATGACCTACACTTGTAAGAAAGACAGAAAGTCTTGAAACATGCTCAAGATTTAAACAGAGTTCACTCCAGATCTCCTTAATCTTCAATGAAACTATTTAATCTTTCTGTACCCCAGTTTCTGATCTATTAAATCTTTGTCTAGAGTATAAGCTGTTTCAAACATGGACTCCATTATCACATAGGTTTTACAAAGTAACTAGTAAAAACTTTTCAGTTTTGTTTTTATGTATGGCTGTAAACATCAGAAAGTTCTCAAATAAGAGAGGGTTATTAAGTGTGAAGTAGGCGTTTTGCAGAAGTAGTCTGTATTTTACCTAAAAAACCCCATTTGCAACAACCAAAAATTCAAGCCAAACCCATCCTCAGAAAGGATCTAACACAGACTCAAAGATAAGTTTCAGTGATTTCTGCAGTTACACTAAAACATCCCTCTGTGTTAGAAATGGAAGGGCATGTTCCACAGTATTGAAAAGTCCATGATAAATTGGTTAAAAAATTAATCTATAAAAACATTTGAAAATATGAACGGACATTGTAAGAAAAGGAAGGTTCCATACAACAAAAAGCTAAGTGGGGGAACCATCAAAGCAAGATCAGTAATAACCAGAGCACAAAACAGTGCCATTGAGGGTTCTTTTGTGTAGAATGTAGAAAAAGTAGACCAAGTTCCATGCTGGAGATCCATTGCAAGAAAGACATGACCATGTGTCATTACTATGCTTTTATGTTATTTCCTGTGAGCATAGAAACACCATGAATTGTAGACTGTTATGCAGATCAAGGAAAGAATGAAAAAAAAAAAAAACCCAAACATAGCCAAGAAGAAATTCTGTAAGACAAAAGTTGCTATTTCTTTCTGCCATTACTTTCAAAGGTAACAATACAGTCGGATTTCCACACACTGACACAACATGTCATGCAATTTCACATACAAGGTTCTAAGTGCCAGAAAAAAGAATGGCTATTCCTACTCTCTGAATTGCTTTATTATAAAGCTTTCTATGGAGATTATGAAGGATTGGAGAGCGATGAAAAAAAAAAAATCCTGATTTATCTTGAAAATCAAAAAGTCAAGGCTATTTGCAGCTGATACTTCAGAATGGTCAGAAATCTTTTCATCACTACTTTACCAAATAAATTTTCTGATAAACAAGACCAAAGGCAAAGATTAGCTCAGGAATCCAGCCATCATTTATTTTGGCAGTGTGCATATATTAGTAGATTCTTTTGGTCCTCCCTAGGATTAGCATGAGTTTCCAGAGAAAGCATGGGGTTCACACAAAAAACTCTGGAAGTGCAAAGCTATATTGCTTAGTTTAGTCACCCAGGAAAGTGAACAGGAACAGCCGAACTATTATTGTATTCAGAAAATAAGACTGGAAACTGCTACAGAAGAGAGTAACAACTCAATCGCAGGCATTAGAGATCTCTCTCATTAGGTGGTTCCTTCTTCTAGAGAGTATACTGTCACCAGAGTTCTCACTATAACAGTTCTTAACATCAAAAATCTTTCTTAAAAGTGAACATATAATTTCATAACTTAAGTTACTTGTTATACCTGTAACTATTTTAATTGAATATAAAAACATTATTATTCTTTGTTTTTTATAAAACTGTACCATTTATTTATTTTTTAAAGGGCAGCTACTTCTCTGCCCCTTTCACAGAAGACACTGGTTGTTCCTCAGGCCCACAATGCATCTTGCTATTTTCATTAGGTCCAAAGTTGATGACAGTGCAAGTTCAGGCTAAAAGGCCAAATATAAATAGGTTCAGTCTGAGTCACATAAATGGGGGTCTTGGCCATAAACCCCATACTACGTCCTGAGCTTGGAAGGCAGTGATACATTTTGATTAAGTCAAGCAGGACAGCCCATGCTGCCTGGAGTGCTTGTTGCTGTCTGCATACACCTTCAAGTTCTGCATCATATTTTCAGTATTTTCTTTGCATCCAAGCTAGAACCTCTCTGATTTTATAATCACAGAGGCTGTCACCTCTTGCAGTATCAGAAGCTGCAGTCCTAAGAACAGGGTTTTAGCAAGTTTAAGTCGGCAGCTCTCAAGGAATTATCAGTGTTTTAACAGTTATGGTTTAATACCTTTTGAGGAGAATTCCTGATGCTGCAAGCCAGGCTGATTGCATGCCCCATGCCTTAAGGAACTGATGGGACAGGGAACTCCATGGGCAGCTTGTGAGCAAGGTATGATCACAACTTTCAGGAATGTTGGTGCAGAGTAAATGAGGCAAGTGTACAGCTGGGACCCGCAGCCACTCTGATGGCAGCCTCAGAGGAACTTACTGGGGTTTTTGTTTCAGCAGCCAAGTTACCCTGCAATAACTGAAACCTGCCCGTGGTGTCAAGAGCAAGATTTAAACTGCTGGCAAACTCTTTACAGCTTCAGAATTGTAGTCTGGCCACTCTTAGGTTAAGTTACATTACTAAGGAAAAATTAAATGTTTTTCCTCTTTGCCCTTACATCACACCCTTTCACAATGTGCAGTCTGGTAATCAAATGTGCTAGACACTACTGCAGTGGGGAGGGCAATGAGGACTGCAACTTTAGAAGCTTACCCTGAAGGCCTATGAGGAAAGCAAGCTGAAGACTTCCTGGGGGAAATCCTTGCCTGAGCTTAGTAAGAAGTAACTTAGAAGGCTGTTGTGCTTTCCCCATCCACTGCATGGGAGCCAGACAGTGTCTGAACAATTACTGTTTGATTTGGGTTAAGAGTCAGACACCACCTGGGGCAATGTCCAGACTGCAGTGAGGGATACTATTTCCGGAAACACAAATGACAGGTGGGAATTTGCAAATGGTAACACTATATACATTTAGGGCACCACTGTGTTTCTCTGCAAACCATTAAAACACAAGCATAGAGCGTTACTCGGAGTGAGTTTTTGCATTGGGCCGTAGCAATGTTGAGAGCAGAGTCTATCTCCAAACTCCCTGAGTTTTTTCAGCAGCTGATGATCCCAGGCTCAAGCATGCAAATACCATCTTACTTTCTGTGCTGTTCCAATTTTAGCCTGTCAGATAAATGTGCACCACATCATCCGCTGAGAGAGCACGGAGGCTGTTGTATGACTAGGAAAGGGTGTTACTTCAGAACTGCAACATTTCAGTTACAGCTGTGATCCTGGTTTCTTTAGGTTTTTTTCCTTTTTTTTTTTTTCCTTTTTTTTTTTTTTTTCTTTCAGGGCCTTCATCTCATCTTCATCAGTAAGGACAATCTAGGTGAAGGAAAAACTCCTCTGTGAAGAAACCAAGTATTTTGTGAAAAAGACTAACCTCCATCAAATGAACTTATTTTTTCTGCATAGCAGAAAACCACAGGCAACCAAACATTTGTCACTGCTGCTCATTATTCATTCATATGTTCAAGGGTAAGTGGAGGCAAAGAAAATTTGCTCAACTTCTAATTTGGACAACATATTTTATCATCTTTGACTGCCTGGCTTAAAATACTAGGTAGGTGCATTACTCATTTCTTAATTTAGTGCTACTTGACTAGCCCTATTCATGCTGAATGGGCTGATGGGCTCAAATTCATTATATTATTTCCACACTGTCTGAATGACTGAAACTGCAAACAGAACAACAAAACAAGAAATGTTTCACCTCAACATGAGGGAAAACTTCTTCACTATGAGAGTGACAGAGCACTGGAACAGGCTGCCCAGCGAGGTTGTGGAGTCTCCTTCTCTAGAGACTTTCAAGACCTGCCTGGATCTGCTCCTGTGTGGCCTGCCCTGGGTATTCCTGTGCTGGCAGGGAGGTTGGACTCAGTGATCTCCAGAGGTCCCTTCCAACCCCTATCATTCTATGATTCTATGAAATAAGCTTCTTAAATGCAAGTCTTTTGGGAAGATAATAACCCATAATAAACTTTCTGAAATTATTATGGTCTGGGAACACTTCCAAGTGTAGGAAGACCATGTGTTACTATGCTTTTATAATGAACAGACCTTCAGAAAATTATTCACAAAATAATACATTTTTAACATTTAAGCAGCAATAATTTATACCCTTTCTGAGCCCAACAGGTGAAAAAACTGGCAGAGCAAAGGTACTTACGCATGATAAGCATGGACACGAGAAAGTTTTGTCATTAAGAATATCCATTCCCTCTTTTTCCCTTTTTCAGTGCAATCCTCCTACTGGAGTGGGTTTTTGTCATCTGACACTCCAGAATATCAGGTTATTGCTTAGTGAATGTTCTCTTCATGTTTACGTTGGAAGGAAAGCTGAAGTGATTTCAGAGTTTAAAATGCCCCGTGGCATTTTAAACACACCCTAAACTCCAACCCAGAGGGACCATCTTTAAGGTTGAGAGAGCACTTCAGTCTCCCTTCCTCTACAGCCTTTGGCTGTCTGCTGAGGCTGCTAGCAAGGGTGCCAATTAGTGCCAGCTGATTGCTCTTCTGATGTGCACACCTCTCTAAGAACTGGACTGATGCTACCAACTCATTTCATATACATCACTGGATGTAGACGACTTTGTAAGAGATCGACTAAGGCCCAATTTAGATTTGCAATTTAGCAGGAAGTTCCTGTATCCCACTGCCCTCCAACCTCTCTCATGTGGGTGATTTTAATATAGCAACTTCTAGGCAGCAAACTGACTACAGTTTCAGAAAAAAGGGCTTTAGAAAACTCCAGAAGCAAGTATTTTACAAAGACTCCCATAAAGTGTTATTGGGAAATTAAACTCTGCCTTGCCCCCTCAACCTTTTGCTATGTAGACTGCATTTAAATGATTTCATTAGGGCCAGAGGCTGTAGCTTACATTTCTGTTGCTAAGTGAAATGGATCATGGAAGAAATAGGTTTAACTGCATATTCCAATAAAATACTGCATTTAGAACCCGGGAGTCCATGAAGAATTAGCCACAGAAGTATAATGCCATCTACACTCCATTGTAACAAACCCACTTCTACAAAACTGTAAGAAAAAAGAGTGGGTGAGTCTTATTTGAAAAGTACACATTCATTTAGGCCATAGGATACCTGCAGTAGTTAAGCATTCACTGGTGTTAGCTCCATACAGTGTGTTCTGTAGTACAACAATGTATATATTCTTTAAGCTGCAATCATCAATTTTACTAGCTAAACTTCTGCCAAATACTTATTAGAGATCCTAAGTAATTTATTCCAGTGTCAGTTACTACCACTGGGATAACCACCCTGTGATGGTTTCTTTTCCCTACATTCTCATTCTTAATGCTGCTGTGGAATGGAAATGGGATGCAGAGAACATGTACAGCATGGAGATTTTAGGAGATGGAGACATCATGAACAAAGCTCCTCCATCTCAGTCTGATTTTTTTCAAGAACATCACTGCCTTAGCCAATTTGCAAGTGGTGTAACATTTTTTTTTTTAACTACATTAATTGAGTACAATTGCAGTGTGCATGCAACTATGTCTGGTACAAGGCAATATCATGACTGTATCCATGGCAAAGGAACTGTATTTACAGGTCACAGTAGTTGCTAAAACTGTGTAACTTTCATATGCAATCAGGGTCGCTGTTACTATAAGATGAAGGTGTTACAAATGTTCTGTGTATCTTATCCAGCTCAAACATATCTGTAGTCTGGGGGTATGTAAACACTCAGCAAAAATAGAAGGATATCTGCTCAGCAGTGTCAGCCGCTTGAGGTGCCCCATTTCGTTGACTCCTGTTCATCTTTGACAGATGATTGTAAGGCAATAGCTCAAAGGAGATAGGAAACAGGAGACTGAGACATCCCCACAGGGCTCCACTGTTTCAAATAAGCTAGCAGCAAGAAACACAGTAAATTAAAAAAAAAAACTAGCGTGACAAGAAGTGCAATCTTCAGGGCTAAATACATATGGTATATTGTATTTAGAGTCATAATATAGTGGATCTCCTACTGGAGAACAGCTGTACAGTAAAGCTTTATATTGAAGAGTTAAGTCAGTTAAGCTAGTAAAAAAACCCAACAGTTTTCTGCAGTGCAGGCCACATGCACTTTGTGCCGTCTAAGACGGCCACTTTGCTGATGACTCACACTGCTATCCCAGCATTTTACATCTACTTTGCCCAGGTTCAAGTGCCTACAGTAATGTATCAGACAACAAAGAATGAAAATCAAAAGGATTCTCTCTATTATTCATGTTTCTTGAAGACTGAGCTGAGGAGACCTGTTCCAATGACTTTTTATGCAGAAAGATGACACAGCAATTGTCATGTTGAACTGCAGACTGCAGGGCTGCTCTTCACTTGCACGGACCAGAGAAACCCACCTATGATCTTGGATATTTGTACTTTACAGAAGGACTTCACAATACCATAACAAAGAAAGGCTTTTTGCTACCAGATTACATTCTATGTATAAACCAGAGAGCTGCATCTATTAGAAACAAATTCAGTCAACAAGTACCTTCTGGTATGTAGGTGGAAAGTAACTACTTAGAGAGAAGAATTTGTTAGAAGAGGAAGCTGGACAAATTCCTATTAGAGGAACAACATTTTTATCACAAAGAATAAATGTTAATTAAAAATGCCTGTTTATGGACATGGCAGAAATATCCTGAAAGTCTTTAAGCCAAGTCTGATCATCTTTGTAAAATCTGTGTTAAAGCCCAACAGAAGTGATGAGCTCGAGACAGCTTTATTTAGTGTGGCACTATGGCCTTTGGTAGGTCATGGGGTCAGAGAATATCAGTCACCAGGGCTGCCTTTTCTGATGGCTTTAATCTTTGAAACCTTCCAGTGAAACTGTGTGACCCATCGTTAGCAAAGTGCATGAAAAATGGCTGAAGTGCATATTTGGTTGCACGTCACATCATAAATTACCATCAGAACTATTCTGACCAACAAGTTTTCACTTAAATTAACCAAGAAAAAAAATGGGGAAACAGTGTTCCCACTGTCACCACTGCCTATCAGCAGGCATCACCATGATGAGCTGCTGCTCCCAGTCCCCCAGACAGGCATCTACCCCCAGGAGCAGTTGCCTGCCTCTGCCAGACCAGCCACTACTGCTGCATGAACAGCAGCGAACACTGTTGTTCTGTCAGTTTGTCGGATTTAGCAGTCTGTCTTGTTTTGATCTGCTGGACAGAGGGGCACGTTGCCCATCCACCAACAGAATGGAGCCATCCTCCCATTTTTTTGAAATCCCTTTGACTGAACTCCCCAACTCATTTGTACAACACCAGCACTAACACTTGACTGCGTTATGGACTGCAAGATGTAAGATGGTGGTGACTGTGTTTGAACCCACAGAAAAACTGGATTTCAGAAAGAGACTAGGGACACTTTGGACCAGAAAAACTGTCAGGGCACGGCATGCAGAGTCTGATGTGGATACAGGAATTTGGTGCCTGCGGCAGTGTGGGCTTCCCTGCCAGCAGCACCAGTGGATGACACAGCCTGGAAATATTCACCAAGGATGCAAGCAGGGCTCTGTGGTCCCCTCCTGCATCACTACCTCCCAGATCATAAATAGTTTTCTGTATTCTTTCACAAAAAGTTTCACTTGATGTGAGTTAAGACTGTTCAACTACATTTACTTATAGAAACAGACACATTAAAAAAGACATTATTAAAGATGTATTAATCCTCTAAGACACTGAAATAAAAACAAACATAAAAGACCAGGAAAATGCATGGTAACTTGCTCAATAGAATCACAAGATGCTATCACTGCAGAAAAACACAGAAGTAGTAAAAGTAACTTTGACCTTAGTAGCTTTCCAAGTGTTAGGTACTGATGGAAATTTTTCTGAACTGATTTAAGAAATCTATTCTTCTCTGCAACCTCCTTTTCTTTTTTTTTTCTTTTCTTCCCTTCTGTGATATGACATTTCAAAAGCCTCCATCATTTTTTTCTAATTCCAAGATGAAGTTCAAGAAATTAATCTATCATTTGTTGGAAAATTACCTTAAATAATGACAATACTTTAATAACCTCCACAGCTGCCACCATTCTTTTACCCCTCTTGGGAAGGTTTCCCGACACATGGGAGTGAATTAGGAGGTAAACATCTTTAAAAACACAGTTTGAGCAATAAATTAGAGTATGGTTCCTAAATCACTTGAGAATATAAATTAAGCTTCTTGGTCATTTAGTTTCCTAACATTTTTATTTATCTCCCTATGTTCATTTAGATTGAAGGTATATGCCAGTTTATTTTCATAGCAAAAAACAGGAGCTGTAAGGCAGACTCCAGAACACATTATAAAATTAGTATCTCTGAGGTTCCCTTTCTTTCACAGTCCCATTACAAATATACTGGAAGAAAACAAAACACACTTGAATAATTAAACAAAGGGATGCTGCTGATAAAAATCAAAGCTTGTATTCTGTATCCCACAAGTATATTCCAGGACAAAATACAAACACAAAAATAGGCACCTTTTGCTTTCTAGCACCTACAAATGGAGTGAAATAATCTGTTTTATGATTTACATCTTCAATATTTTTTTTCCTAAGTTACTTTGCTCAGTGTGGGTGTTTGAACATCTTAAAAGCAGGAAAACAAGTTGCAGAGGCAAGAAAACAGCTAAGTTTGCTAGCTGATCTAAAGGAGATTTCTTAAGATTATCACAACTGCAAGACACCATCTGTAAGCTTTCCAGAGCCTCTTTTCAATAGTTTAGAGAGTAATTTGCCCAACTGCAAGCTCACAAAATTCTGCATACAAGTTGCATAGAAAGTTAAAGGGCAAAGGTGGACTAGCTAGCCACATAGTATCACTGCCTACTTGCTGATGTGTTTTTTTTTCTGGGAAGATGCAGCTCATCACCCCATCTGGCTTTGCAGAGTATGTGCGACAAGTCTGACACTTCCTGAGCATCAGGAAGCAAACTCACTCAGCAAATGCCATAAAATTGTTTTGTTTACATGTAGCTAAATGCAGAAATAAAAGACAGAAATACAGGAAGATCATTCTTCTTCATAAGAAAGAGGAGAGCATGTTAAGAATAGCGACTGTAGAAGGAAGGCACATGAACCTCCCAACAGAGAAAACAGACCCATTCCTACATGAGTGTTTGCTCTTAAACAGCTAAGTTCATTGTTCCTTGTGTCAGGAAGTGGTTTTCACTTTTATACAAATTACTCAAGGAACAAAATAGAAAAGGAAAAAATCAGAATTAAACCACACTTTAGAATCTTCCCTGGAGCTGTACAAACTTCCTTACTAAAAAGTGCTAGCCTGCTAGTACTGAGGGTAGGATTGCTTCCTTTTTATATACTCTTCATACACACACCCCCCCCTTACGCAGTTTCAGTCAGGTTACAGAATCCAGTACATATGTGTTACGAAATCGAAGAATTAATGAGCAATCTAAGCTCAACCTAAATGCTTACCTAGGCTTGATTAATAAACAGTTTATGATACAGTCTTTTAATATATTATCACTAAGGTTGCTTTATTTAATGCATATGATAGATACTGCTCATTTTAAGAGCAGCTTGCTTTGCAGTACTTACACTTGTTCCTTTGCTCATACTGTAATCCTTTATAGTGGACTTTACTTCCTATGCATGGTTCAAAACCTGCTCTGAAGACAAATTTATTTACCTTCTCCAGGCATTTATTTGATGCTAATCATTAGAGGATACAAGTGATTCAGACATATTATTTTTACTGCAGTCTTGAAAAGGTCTGCATCTGTCTTCTCCAGATGACAAAAGATTACAGTCAGAGAGATACAGGTACACAAAATCTGAGACATCTGGCACATGAGCTGGAACAGTAGATAGCACCATTCATTATTCTGTAGACTCAAAACAACTCTCTAGTGACTTCAGGAGTAGATGTGGGTGTTCAACACTTCTGATTAATCAGAGTGTAGGATCTCACAGTCAGCACACAGAAGCTGGGGAATACACACACGATATGAAGAATTTACTGACTCTACTAAACATCGGTGGCAGAGACAAGACTACAGTCCTATTTTTCAGAGATTTATCTAATTTCTCACCTATATATTTCCTTTCCTGTAGCCTTTGATTTATCTAATACATGCCATCCAATTGCAAGAAATGAAGTCTCTTCCACAGGTTTATGTATCTCTGGGCAGGTCTAACTTGCAGTCTGGATAAGGCAGAAATCCCACAGGAAGTGAGGACATGAGGAGTGAGAAAGAGGCACTATATGATTACAGAGTGAAAGACTGTATTCTAATGCACAGGAACAAATGAGCTATCTTAAGTGACCTCAAATAACCTCTAACTTTTGAGCACTACACTTTGCTACCTTAAAAATACTCTTTCTATATTCTTTTTTCCCCACTACTGCTATATGAAATCCTGTGCTCTATATAGAGCAGAGAACTTGCTTAAGAGAACTACTTACAGTAGAATTTTGGACAGGACATGGAGGACCAGAAGAAGCATATTTCAATATATAACTTTTGTTAACTTTATGCTTGGCTTTTTACTTAAGGCATTGCTGGTTTGGGTTGTTTGTTTCTTCTTTTTTCTTGGGGAGTGGGAGTGTTTGTTGCTTTATATTTAAAATCTGGAACTAATTTTATGTGCATGCCTTTTGCGAAAAACTATATGTGCTAAATAGTCCCCTATTTAATTAAGAACGCCTTTTCCATTATATTTATTGAAGAATAAAACAGAAGTCTCATTTAAGCAATAAGATTTGGATCACTAAAAAAACTGGACAAAAAATGAAAGCTAGCTGAACATCTGAATAACCAAGGTGTGACCACCCATAGCAGGGCTTAGTACTGTGGGGCACATTGCAAACATGTCATTAAAAGCGTGACCTAAAAAAGCCCAAGAACTTCACCAGAAGAAACACATTCAAATTCCTACAATGTGTTTCTTTTATTGTCATTATCATCTTACATTTTTTTGCATGCGAATTGGACAGAATTTATTTTCCATTTAAACGATGGAAAATATCCCGGCTCTCCTGAGCACAAAGTTGCATTTTACATACCCCAGGCTATGCGGGTAATGTCTGACAGGCGATCTCCTCCTCAAGGAGCTGGGCTGGGGTCTGTGCTGGGGAGGAGGATGGCCGGCCCCGAGCACGCTGATCTCCAACTCCGGACCAGGAGCATCCTCTAGCGGCCAGCGCCTCGGGAAGTCCCCGCGTCCCCCAGAAACGAGAATCTTCTGGAAGACGAGAGAAATCAGCAACTGAGGAAAGCGGGCAGAAGCCAAAGGAGCCTCACAGGATGAAGGATATTTTTCCTACTCTCATTTATGCCTTCATGTTGGACTAAATGGGTGACAGCTCTTTTCTGTGCCCTGAGTAGCACAGAGACCTCTTACCCTCTCTGCTTGAGAAAACCCTCATCATCAATGAACCAGCTCAGCAATGCTTTAGCATGTAAGAAACCAAGAAAATAAACCAACCAACCAAACACACACAAAAAAAACCCCACAAACAAAAAACCCAACAAAACAACCAAACAAAAACGCCCCCCAAAAAACCAAACCAGCAAACAAAAAATAGCAACACACCAAAAAACCCAACCAATCAACAAACACCAGAACACAACCAAACAAAATGAATCAAACCAAAACCAGTTCTATAAAAATGAAGATGCAATATGTGCTGAGAGATATAGGTGGAAACAGTGTACAAAACTGTGGGAAGTGCATGACATTTGCATTCACTTTATAGCCACTTCACTCAAACAACAGCCACATTAGATTCTAATCATCATATGGTGCAAAATAAGGGCCAAATGTGAAAGAAAAAAGAGCAATCACATGTGCTTGCCATTTCTGCAGCCCATAAAACAATCTCATTGTGGTTAAAAAAAATAAAAATAAAAAATTGTCCAGTAAGACTTCCCCAGTTTAACTGCTTAGGAACTTTACAGATTTTGGCACAGATGTGAGCTGAAGTCTGGCTCTCTGTACTATTATTACGATCTAGGATTAAGGCAAATAAAAAGCCTGCGATGGGTACACACTGGTTGAAAACATAAATTAGTTTGTTAGAGCATAAATCACACAGCAAGGTCAAGCAACTTGAAGGCAAAACACAAGTGCCTAATATCTTACAGGCCATGAGGATTGCATCTGGGATCAGGAATGGGCACCTTGAGAGCTTCAGGATGGGGAACGCGACCAAGAGGACACTGGGGCTTGGTAGTGATGCTGGCTCTTATGCAGCTCCCAGCCTCATGACTGCTCTCTTTCCTCTCTTCCTTTGATCAGCTGCTTTCTCTCAGGCAGCATTTGACCTCCAAACCCATCAAAACTCAGCAGTCACCTGGACTACTATTAATATTCTAACACATTCCAGCCATGTCTGGATTAGGAAAATAGGTAATATACTTTGACAGGTATGACGGCCATGTGGACAAGTGCAGACAGTATATTTATATAAATGACTATGTTTGACTTCCAGGCAAAGCTTAAAATTAGTCATGCCCTAATGGGTAATATTTTGAAATTTGCTTATTCACCATAGGTTTCTATTGAGGATCATTTTAGTGGAATTTATCGTGTTTTAAAGCAAACTGTATTTGCCTGTCACAGAATTACAGAATTTCTGAGGCTAGAATAGACCTCCAAGATCATCAAGTACAACCTATGACCCAACACCATGACATCAGCTAGACCATGTCACCTTACCTATATAGACCATGTCACTAAGTGCCACATCCAACCTTTCCTTAAACACCTCCAGGGATGGAAACTCCACCGCCTCCCTGGGCAGTCCATTCCAGTGTTCTATCACCCCTTCTGTGAGGAAGTGCTTCCTAAGATCCAACCTAAACCTCCCCTGGTGCAGCTTCAGGCCATGCCCTCTCATTCTGTCACTAGTTGCCTGGAGAAGAGCCTGACCCCCCACCTGACTACAACTCCCTTTCAGGTAGTTGTAGAGAGTAATAAGGTTCCCCCTGAGTCCCCTCTTCTCCAAGCTGAACAACCCCAGCTCCCTCAGCCTCTCCTCATAAGACTTTCCCTCCAGTCCCTTCACCAGCC
>JANIJG010004159.1:23995-78778 GCA_024611175.1 Megaceryle torquata | reverse complement strand
GCTGACTCATGTTCAGCCAGTTATCAACCAGTACTCCCAGGTCCCTCTCTGCCAGTCTGCTCTCCAGCCACTCCTCCCCCAGTCTGTAGCGCTGCAGGGGGTTACTGTGGCCAAAGTGTAGGATCCTGCCCTCAGTCTTGTTAAACCACTTATTATTGGCCTCAGCCCATTGACTCAGCCTGTCCAGCTCCCTCTGCAGCATCTTCCAATGCTCCAGCAGATCGACATTCACCCTCAACTTGGTGTCATCTGCAAATTACTAACAGTAGACTCAATCCCCTCATCCAGGTCATGAATAAAGATGTTGAACAGGACTGGGCCCAGTACTGATCCCTGGGAGATACCATTGGTCACCGGATACTAGCTGGATGTGGCACCATTCACAACCACTCTCTGTGCCTGGTTGTCCAGCCAATTTTTAACCCAGCGAAGGGTGCACCTGTCCAAGCCATGGGCTGCCAGCTTTTCCAGGAGGGTGCTGTGGGAGACTGTGTCAAGGGCTTTGCTGAAGTCCAGGCAGACCACATCCACAGCCTTCCCCTCATCTACCAGATGGGTCACCCAGTCATAGAATGAAATCTCAATTTGTCTTCTCACGAAAGGAAAGTATGACTCAGTTTTCTTCCATTTCTGACTGAATGCAGTTAGAGAGAAGGAAGAGCACCATGCCAGGAGCAATGACTAAGCCACCATGTGCTTCTGTGGATTAGCCATGACCTGGGCACCAAGAGTGATGCATATGTAACCTGCAGTCCAGCAAGCTCAACCAGACTCTGCTGCCCAAGGGTGCTGGCCCTAATATACCTGAAGAGAAAAAATGAAATTTAAATATTCCTAATGTTCAATAGATCCAACAAGACACACCACGCACAACACGTTGACAGCACTATGTCTGCCTCACTGCTGTAGATTGAGCAAACAAAAAAATCTACAGGAAAAGAAATAAAACAGCTTCTGGCAGTGACAACTATCCTTCAGGTACTTAACCTGAACTTCTATCAAGGAATCCTGGTGACTAATTTTTAAGCATCTGGCACAGACCATATGCATTGCTGATGTAGTCTTACAAACCACCTTTTACATTTCAGTACCATGAAAACCAAGAGACCTTTCTGATAAAGACAAAACATAGAGGGGGACCAAATATACATTCTTAAATTTCAATCAGAATTCAAATTGTGTCATGGAACGGCACAGATATTTACAACTGGCTAATTTGCCACTCCTTTCTGTTCTTCATGCTTCTGTAAAAAAATTAGAGAAGGCTGACTGATGAAGCTTTTCTCTGCTCCCTATTTTCCTTTGTTTTATCTGCAGTACAAAGTGAATGCTGAAGTTTTAATAGCTAATGACTTTGTAGCTTTTCTTAATGAGGAAACTGTGCCCAAACCTTTTGTTTTCTCTTGCTTTTATTTTTAAACATTTCATTTTAATTGTCCAAGTGTCATTCAAATTACACATTTAAGTAGCAATAGCTACACATCAACGACACAGAAAAATAGTGTTATATAAGTTTGCACTATGCTCTCCTATGTTGCAACGTTACACAAAACTGTTCTGAAGCTTTCAAGTTGCTTTAAAAGTTTGTGACATGAGAAAAGTAAAATTGGGGAAAAAAAAAAAAATCAAGCTTTTATTAGACAAAGAAGAGCTGAGGACAGATCAGCACCCTTTGCCTTCTTGTGTTTGTTACTTTGGCTTCCAGCATGGCTCTTGGGATAAAATAGAACAATTATAAACTGATTAAAAGCAAGGAAACAAAGAGTAGGAAATCATCAGCTTGTAAAACAGCAAGTGAAATTCATTATTGATAGATGTAAACAAGTGCACTTCAGAAAAATTGACTCAAATATCCATACTTATATATGCATATATATCTGGAAGTAAGTGTACACACACTCTGTGTGCCTAATTATACATACACACGCATAATGATGCAATCTTAGTTGGCTATTACAATATAAGACAGTTATTGTCTTTCATCCTAATGAATACCAATTTTCTATTTAGTGGGAGTCAAAAAGATAAACAGAATATTAGAAACAATAATAATAAAAAAAAGAATAGAGAACAAAAGATTTAAAGTCATTATTATAAAGATTAAGTTCAAGCACAATTGTGATAAACTTGCCAAAAGATGATGTACTAGAACTCTACAAGAGAAAAGCGAAGAGGATGACCTGTGGTGTAAGAACATTTTAAGTCACTAACAGGAGAGAGAATGTGAGGGGTGATGATTATTCACTATTTTCCATTAGGAAGACTCAAATACAGTTTCCAGGCAATGGCTTTAAAACATGCAGAAGTTAAGTTTCCACACAGCTTGTATCTAGATTTGGAACTCAGTGCCACAGAGCACAGAAGTCTTCATTGAGTATAACAGGTTAAAAATAAATTAAAAATTTTTGATAAGATACAAATAAAACTTCTTTTAGGACAGCAATTGCTTGATCCACTAAAGAATGAGAGGATATAATGAGAAAACCTCATCATCTATTTAACCAGTTATTAATGTTTTCCCACATTGTCCATAATTAAGGTCCATGAGGTTTTGTTTTATTTGCCTTCTCTATGTGGGATTATATTTGTAGCCTACCAACTACTTTACCCATCATGAATGCATCACACTTTACTAAGGGAACTTGCTATAATCGTCAAATGTTCACAGCATTCTTTTAACCTGTCAATCACTAATAAAATTCATTGATACACACTTTCAGTATCCCAGAGTAATCCAAGAAGAGAAGTTTTTGTATTTATTCCTTTCTAAGTTACTTATTATCTTTCACCTGGTAGATTTTACATTTTCCCATTATCTTCAAAATTTGCCTTGCAATTCTGAAATTTTAAGACTTTTAGAAGTGGAGACACAAAAAAAAAAAAGCACAACATATACATATATAGATAGTTGTGCTGGGTTTGGTTATTTTCTATATAGCAGCTAGTGTGTTTTGGATTTGTGCTGGAAACAATGGTGATAATTCAAGGATGTTTTTGTCATTGCTGAGCAGTGGTTACACACAATCAAAGGCCTTCTCTACTTCTCACACCACCTTACCAGCAAGTAGGCTGGGGATGCACAAGAGGTTGTGAGGGGACACAGAAGGGACTCCCAGACATCATGCTCAGCATATAAAACCAGAGGAAGAAGGAAGGAATGGGGGGACATTTGGAGGGATGATATATGTCTTCCCAAGTAACTGTTACAAGCTATCCTTGTTTTGCTGAACACCTGCCTGCTGATGGGAAGCAGAGAATGAATTCCTTGTTTTGCTTTGATTGTGTGCACAACTTTTGCTTCACCTGCTACACTATCTTTATCTCAACCCATGAGTTTTCTGCACTTTTACTCTTCTAATTCTCTTCCCCATCTCACCAGGGGGAAGTAATCAAGAGGCTGTGTGGGACTCAATTGCCAGCTGGGGTTAAACCATGACAATAGTCCTATGGTCATCCTACACACATAGCAATGAAATGAAGGATGGAACAGCCCTTCATAACCATTGCTTTAAAATGGTTTTAACATTATTTACACTTCTGTGCTGTGCATTTAGACATTGATTCTTAACTAGTTATTAAAACTCTATTAATGCTACTGATACCACAACATATTATTCCTTCAGTATAATTAGACCAAAGAGAGTAAGTTAAAACCAAGAGAAAAAATACAAAATAAACCACGTTTTCACACATAGCTGGCTGTCAATTTTGGTTCGCAATACTTTCAGAACTTTGAAGAATGTATTTCTTATTCTCAAAACACAAATATCCACTGTTAGCTTTGCTACTGTCAGTTGAAATCTCTGCATTAGCCTACAGTCCCCAACATATTCTTTAAAGACAGATGAGAAAAGAGAGGGGACAGAAAAGGCATCAGAACCGAAGACAAAGAGAGTTTGGAAACTTTCAGACTTCAGTTCTAAGCTGTTACACTTCAAATTCAGGCCGCTGTGCAATTGAACAAATAGAGGAGAAAAGAAAAAGACAGAAAACCATGTTCTTTAAAATGGTTGGGGGGTGGGTGTGCACAATTATATTACACCACATTTAAAAAAAATTTGTACAGGTATGTGGAAGAAAAGTAGAGTTGCTTGACTCTAAATTAATTTAAATTACATAGCCCAATTTCAATAGCAACTGTTGACTCCCTTTCCTTTTAAGGATGAGCGCTCAGAACCTTGGTTTTCCTTGAGCCTGCTGGACAGACACAACAACCAGGCAGGCTGTCTTTGCCTTGCAGGGAGAGGCCCCCAAGAAAGGTAAATTCTGAGCTGCCTGAGCTCACAGCATCATAGAATCACTTCAGTTGGAAAAGACCTTTAAGATCGAGTCCAATCATTAACCTAACACTGCCAATCCCACCACTAAACCATGTCCCTGAGCACCTCATCTATATAGGCCATGCCACTAAGTGCCACATCCAACCTTTCCTTAAACACCTCCAGGGATGGCGACTCCACCACCTCCCTGGGCAGTCCATTCCAGTGTTCTATCACCCTTTCCATGAGGAAGTGCTTCTTAAGATCCAACCTAAACCTCACCTGGTGCAGGTCCAGTCCATGCCCTCTCATCCTGTCACTAGTTGCCTGGGGGAAGAGCCTGACCCCCCACCTGACTACAACTCCCTCTTCAGGTAGTTGTAGGGAGTGATAAGGTCTCCCCTGAGTCTCCTCTAAACTGAAGAATCCCATCTCCCTCAGCCTCTTCTCATAAGACTTTCCCTCCAGTCCCTTCACCAGCCTTGTCACTCTCCTCTGGACCCGCTCCAGCACCTCAATATCCTTCTTGAAACAAGGGGCCCAGAACTGCACACAGTACTCAAGGTGAGGCCTCATATCACTTCTTACTTGGGAGAAGAGACTGACTGCCACCTCACTATGAGCTCCTTTCAGGTAGTTGTAGAGAATTATAAGGTCTCCCCTGCACCTCTTTTTCTCCAGGTTAAACAACTCCCATGTCACCATGCTAGGCATGATATGATGCTGCTAGAATAAACATATGCCCAGAAAATGTTCACAGATGTTGAAAGATGGGTTTGGATTATCTGTGAAAAAGTTAAAAATTCTTTAAATTCAAGTACATGTTTCTGCAAGTTTGCCAGCTGACCAGAGCAGAGGTAAGCACTACCCATTAGAATTCTTGCAAGCTCCACACAAATTAAGAAATCATATAAACTTAAAAAGGATTCCTAACTGAAATTTGTGTACAGCCTTTATAGAGTGGAGTTTAAACCTCTATGGTTGAGGTTTGTAACTGCTGCCAGAACATTACAGAACAGCAGGAGCATCACTACCATAACCAATAGATCAAGAGGTAGTAGGTCCCTGGAGGTGTTTAAGAGACACATAGATGTGGTGCTTAGGGACATGATTTAGTGGTGACCTGGCAGTGATGGGTTAGTGGTTGGACATGATGATCTTAAAGGCCTCTTCCAGCCACAATGATTCTATGATTCTAAGAACAAATAAAAGAGAAAAGCACAAAGCAGTAACTCATTCCTACAGAGGAAGACTAACTCATTACTCCATTAGCTACAGAGGACATTTTAGCCATGACTGCAATCTAGTATTAAACCAAACATGGCCAATGATCACTTAAATATTATTATTTCTTTTTGTTCACATAAACATGTTGTGAACATAATAGTCCCCTGAAAATAAACTGACACCTTTTCACAGGAAGGGACCAAATACCTTCAGAATGTTATTGTCCAAGTTCCTACTGACAATATTCAGCATACAGGCTGGCGTGCTTTATTGCTGCCTATCAAACATTAGACACAGTGCACATTCTACCTGCTTTGACACAGGAAATTTTACACAATATTCTGCAACAACTAAAAAAGGCCTGTAGAGTAAATCACTCATTAAGTCAGTACGATGAATACTAACAGCAAACTAATTCAGCATTTTCATGAACAGACATAATACTGAAGTTTTTATGGTCCTATCTCATATCCCATCTGCTTCAGTTCTTCACACCAGAAGAAACTTTCCCAAACGTGTAAGTATTTCACTGACTTAGTAAAGCAGTTTACAGATTATTCAAGACTGCAGAGGTGTGCTGTGGTGTAGGTACTGTGACTGGAAATTTTGTTAAAAAGCACATTAGTGTCCTGTGTCTTCATGGAAAGCAGTGAAATCTGTACAGCTTGGTCTTTGTTAATGAACACCTCCCCCCACATCCTAATTACCTCAGCTTTTACTGGTGTACTGTGACCCTGCCTTTGCAAGGCTATTACCTTAAATCATCCATTTAGAGAGACCAGATCATCTATAGGTACTTCTATCTTCACCCCAGGGGAATGTTAAGTCACAAACCTTTCACAGTAGTCATTACATATTAGTCTTCACATATTTACCTACATCAGGAATAAACTTCTGGTTTGTTTTTTCTTGATGGCTGTTTTTTCTTTCTTACATACAACATGCAATTTGACTCTGACCCAAATGAAAAACATGTTAAGCTCTTCTGTTTAAAGAAGCATTAAAATACTTTCATTAAAGATATGCTAAAATATTTGAGAAGTGTAAACATTCTTCAACAGTGTACAGAACCAATGCACATTTTCAGGATACGTGTTAAAATAACCTTAATTTTTACAGTACAATTTTACTAATGTGGAAAATCTACACAAACTTGCTACCATGTCATTTTCTATTCAGAAGAATAATCTTACTGATTGGCTAGATATTGTATTGCATGTATCTGATATGTTTATTAGGGTGTAACAAAATCTACATGGAGTTAATATTTGAAGGAAAAGTTTGAGCAGGGAGAAGTCCAAACTCTACAGTTGTAGTGTAGAGTTTACTATGCCTATCATATCTCACATCCTTGATGACAGGAGAGCAATATGCCCCTAAACCTGATTAAATAAAACTACTCTATGTTAAGTTTATTTGTATTGCAAGGGAACAGAAAGTGAAGACAGAGTAGCTTTTACCAAGAAACAACTGACAGAATAAGAAACCGCCTTTCCTCTTTGTGAAACATATTTTTGTCATAAAATAGAGGAAATACAAACTATAAAGAATTAAAAATATAAAAATAATATTAAAAACCCTTTATACAATTGTTTCATTTCAGAGGAAGTGCTTTATATAAAAATTTTATTTTAACATGCTACCAAGGAATTATATTAATTCTAAATGCATCTGCATTTCATTATGCTCATTTAAATTTATGAACTGTAAAGCACTGGACAAAGACATTACCTGTATCAGAACTAACGTCGTTATATTTGCAAGGTACACTGAGGTCTGATAAAGACTAACAGGAAATTTATCACACTTCTCACACTCTCATGTAGTCAAAAGATCTAGCCATGGACATCTGTGGCTCAAAGTATGTCTGCAGAAAGCATACATAAATGAGACAGAATAATGCCCTTCAGACACTCTCATCAGGGATATTATCCTTGTGGCTGCATACTGTTCATAAAATGCAGAGGTGTCACGAGAAGCATAGAAAAGCATATTTATGATGTGCTTAAAGGGAATGTGTTGAAGAGCTTTTCAAACGTCAATGACATCATCTCAAATTCCGATTCTAGACTTTTTCACTAAAAGTCATTGAGACTATATCTCCAAAACTACCTTTTTAATATGAGATTTAGAATCACTAGGTGCTTTTTTTTAATTGTTCACTTAGTCTACTAGATCTTTTGGAAACTACTTAGCAGGCAGGTGTTATGAAAGACAAATAGGATACATCAGAAGATCTTGTCTGGACCCTGAAAAACTCGTTCATCCACTCAATAGATTTCAGTTTGTGAGATCCAGAGTGGAGAAATAAAAAATATTATCTATTTCCACTGCCAGCTTTGTCCATACTATCTGAAGGAATAGGTACTACAGTTTTAAGATAACATGCACCTTACAGTTTCAGGTTGGCAGGTTTCATTCACAGCTAGTTTCTGTAACTTGCTGAAAACTCTTCAGTGATAAAAGACTTACACTGCAGATCCTCTCATTAGTTAGTCTGAGGCCTGATGCTTGTCCCTTCCACACAGCTACTCTTTGACTGCACTGCATAAACTGATTAGTGATCTTCCCCCTCACTGACATCAGCACCTAGGTTAAATTATTGCTCATTTGACTTTTGCCATGGGCAATACAAATTCTTGGGTGATCTAACTGATAATCAATATGAATTTTAGTACATACACCACTTGCCTTGGCAAAAGGAGTTTTTATGAAAGGGCAACCTGTTTTTACCAGCGGTTTATCATTCAATAAAAGAATAAAAACCATCTTTAATACAGGGACATAAGTTGCACTTTTGGTGAATTAACTTATCAAGTTTTGCTGAGGTTGTCTCCTGTCCCATCATTTGTGTTACAGGACAGAGCTTAATAGCAGGATACAGCTGAATTCATTGCTCCACAAGCTGGCAGCAGTCTGGAGAAGAATCAGTTTATAAATGATTGTTTATGACAACCGAATTATCCAGAAGTTTAGAGTTAAGTATTTGCTGTGCTGATCATTTAAAAAGATAAGATGGGGATCATTTAATGGAATCTGAAGCATGACATGGCTGAGGAGATTACAGTTTACAATCTACACTTTCATTACTAGACTAGCATTTTAACGTAATATTCCACAGAAATAATGGCATAGAACATACTGCAAAATGATATTCCTGCTTTTACTCAGTACTGGCATTATCTAACCTAAACCAAATGTACATTATTGCTTTCCCAAACAAACCAGGGATTAAAACCTGTAAAGCATATACATACTGAGACATTTAATAATTAAAAAAGGAGGACAGTTCACATGAATCCAACTTTTACAAAAGTAGTTAAAAATAAAAAAACAGGCAAGGGCAATGGAAACAGTGCCTGTTTTCAAGCAAATGCTATGCAAAGTATTTCCCTTGCAAGAGAAAAGTTAACCCAATTGTGAAACTATCGCAGTAGCGTTTCCATCCTTAGGCAACATTTTACAGCCATTGCTCACGTCGTGCTTCTGGCAGGCAAATGTCATTTTTAAATAACACAGCAGGAATGCAGAGTCGGGGTCAGAGTTCACCCAGGAAGATGAGCACAGGGCTCAGGGTTTAGTATACAAGTCAGTCAGAACCAGCAGTCACACGTTTTCTTGGTAAACTCTATTGATTAGAGAGATCACTGTGGTTCACAAGACAGAATGTCTGTCTGGTATGACAGGTATATAACAGCTCTCAAAACTAGGCACTCTCAAAAACAGACACTAATTTAGTCTAGTGTAGCATAGCAGATAGACAGAAAGAATCAGTTTTAAATGGTGCTCCTTCTGCTGACAATTGCCATCTTGCAGAAAATGTATCATCAGGTCATCCTGTGCCATTAAGCTCTAGGCAAAAAAGGGAATGGCAGAATAATGGTTCATCATTTGCAAAACCCAATAATGAGAGAACCCAGTTTTCTAGGTTAAAGTCCAATTACTATCCCAGTTCTGAAATATTTTGAAAAGTAGAAGGCATCTATTAAGCTTAGTCTTTAAAACTAGTATGCAAAGCTTTTCCCTGAAGAAAGTTCCTATTAAAAAGGGATCCTATAATCTTTTCTTACAAGGCTTCAGGATAATATTTAGCTATTTACAAAGTAATAACTTTTTTTTTCTTAGTCAATTATTCAAGCTTCATTCCTGAAGCAGCCATAAAGAATGAAAAGATAAGCACCCTAAAAGTCTCATTTTTTCCAGGAGAAATCATCAATTTCTTCAGTGGAACAAAGTTACTAGAACAGGCATACTTTTCCGTTTTTATTTTTCTCTTCTTTTAGCTAAAAGCAAGAGGACTGGGCTCCTAATTTAATGGCTGTTACCTCATTATGGCAAAATTTAAAGGATTAAACTGCAAAATTTCAGCTTCAGTTGCTTTTCATCACTCTCCACTGAATTCAGAAACTCCTGCATTACTCCTGACTCTCCACCAAGACCACTCATCTATTTGTGTTAAATTGAAATTAAACACTAAGTGTCATTTAAAGTCAATGAGAAATATCTTATATTGCACAGTAAGAATGCAACTGCTATTTTAAATGCTAGAGATGAGGTTTACAGTTTTTTAATGGAAACTTAAGAAAAAAAAATCTAAATCTATTCAACCATTTGTGGCAGAATGTTGATGGCCTGGTGCTGGAGACATTCTGCACCAGTAGGATGACTGAGCACGGACCAATTTCAGTTAGCACCCAAATTTCCCTTGGCTGATTCATGTCTGTCCTCAAAGTAAGCAAACCTTCTCTGCACTTTCAAATAAAATGTCAACATGGATGTGTGCAAGGCCAGAAATGTGACAATTTCAACTAGCCTATTGTCTTCAGAAAAGAAAGCCTACTTAGCATCCAAAATAAGACCAATGTGGAAAGTCCTGTCAAAGTAAACCTTGTCCACTCAGGTAAAGCTATCTGAAAATAGTGTTAGGCTTTTAATACTTCTGTCATCTGAAAAATGGGACATATCTCTTTTCTTAGAAAACAGGAGAAATGTTAAGAACTCTCTTTTGTCAAACCAACATCTGCCTTGCTTGCCCTGAAGAAATATGGTCCTTGAAGTTTGAGAACAATTCTGACTCTTAAATTAATACTAAAAGTTAGATGTGAATAAAAATGTACACACTTGGGTTTTTTTGTCTGTTCTATGTCACATTAAAGGTGACATAATTCCACTGAGGGTTTCCAAGACAGAATTTATGCCATTTTTAAAGTAAAATGTAGGTTTTTTTACTTTTTCTTGATCAGACACACTGAGGTAGCATAAAAATAGAAGCTTCTGGATTTGCTAGTTGTTTCTCAGAAGTGATGCTTCAGGTGGCTGAGGCAGTTGCCATGGGTAAACTCCTGGTCTCACTGAAGGTTTCACAAAGCTTTCCACAATGGTTTGCTGGTCTAAGTGTATTCTACGAGTACTGCTAAAATTAAAAGTACCAACACGTGTCTGTTTTCCATAATCACTACTGAATATTAATAGCACGCTCTCTTCCTTCTTACTCTACACTTTAACTTAAAATACTTACTCAAAAATAACAAAATAAAATAAAATAAAACCAAAAACAAACAAAACCCACATGTGTCATATGAAATACTCAACTAGAAAGATTTTGCTAAGGTTTTTGTTTATCACATATTTCTTTATCTCAGCATTGCTTTTCTTACTTCAATGCGACTAAGTGGGTATTAAAATGAGTGACACTACCCATGACCCAAACCATTGAAAGCAAGTAATGATGGGCAGCTGAGCCCCATGTTGAAAAGCTGTTGGCAACCCCCCCTGCTTCTCCTCCCTTATTTTTCCCAACATTTTGGCCAGATCTAATTTAAATGTGAATACCTTAAGTAATTGCCAATATTTTTAAAGTCAGTATATGCAACTGCATTAAAGACAACAGATTTTTGTGTACTGTTTTGCAGGAGCGGGGCTTTTTTTTGTTTTGGTTTGGTTTTTTAATGCCCTGTAGTTGCTGGGAAGGTGATTGGTAAAACTTGCCTCAGTGTACAATTGTTTTATACACTTTCCCCTTACTTCATTCTTTAGTGAACATCTCTGGAATAAGTAATTACTGTGGGAACACTTCTTTACAGCAATTCTCAAACAGCAAAACTGGCAGAGGTTGGTTTTATAAAGTTCACAAACTGAATGGTGCCTTATTGCCATAAACAAAGGGATTTTAACTACTAGCATTAAAATACACTAAGAATAACAGATAAGTGAATCTGTGAATAAAGATAAGTCCTTAATTGACAAGAAAATGAAGGATTAAGCTAATGCAGCATTATAGCAATATGCCAGGGATTCAAACTTCGGCCTACATCACCATTTTGGACTAAGTGATTATAAAAGCTTTTTAAATGACAGAAAGCAGGACTCCCCTGAGAAATCTTCTGCCTAAAATTTGTCAAAATGAGTGCAACTGGTACTAAGCCTCAAAATAGGCTCTCTAACTGAATACATAATGTATTTAGTTACTTAAGATAACTGAAGTCTTGCCAAATTAATTAAAAATAAGCCACCTATTGAAAGGAAAAGATATTTCAAAATCACACAACTACTGGTAACACTGTATGAAGTCAAGTTTGTTATCTTCTGCCTACTGGCAGTACCTGAGAAACCAAAGATCTTTTGCCTAAAAAAAAAACCATCATGCGAAAGTTCAGGAATAAAATCCAGAAGTCTTAATGGATTTGACTGAGTAAGAACTGTTAGCCTAGAACAGTAGTTGGTGTACATAAGTATGTATGTTGCTCTGAATTGCTTCTAGGGAGTATCTGAAAAATCTCATTGCTTTTCCATTTTTTCCCCGTGACACTATACCCAACCTCCATGAAATAAATAAAATAAAATTTAAAAAAACCAAACAAACAAACAACAAAAAACCAAACAGACAAAGAAACACAAACAAACAAAAAACAAACAAACCAAACCAACAACAACAACAACAAAAAACCCACAACAAAAAACAAGAGCAAAAGGAACTTAAAACTTTAACTCTTTGGGTTCCATTAAGAGGTACTGCAAACTGATATTCCTTTTGAATGAACTAGTGGGTGAATACCTAAAAGAAGATAAATAAACTTTTTATGGATTACACTGAAATTAAGAATGTGAGAAAAGTAGTTCAGGTTACTACCAGTGGGAAAGGATTTATTCAGAGACCCTTGTATAACTTTTATAACCATAGCAAGAGATGATGACACAGCCTCTATTTACTAACAAGCACGCAATGGTGTAAGTTACTCCATGTACTGTCAAAAAAATATGAGTCATTCCTTATTCAGACTGTTGGGTACAGACACATTTCTACACTTCCCAGTCTCATTAAACCAATTCTGAACCCTACAAGAAAGTTCCATTGTGGAGTAGCTCTGAGACCTAGTTTGTTTGAAACAGTTAGAAACTGTTCATAGTGTATTTTCTCCTGAAAGGGACAACTCAAGCACTTAAGCACATGGAAACTTCAGTGCTTTGTTGGAATTAAATTAAATCATAAAATATTTTGGGTTGGAAGGGACTTTTAAAGGTCATCTAGTCCAGCCTCCCAGCAGTAAGCAGAGAGCCTGTCCAACCTGACTGAATGTTTCCATGGATGAGGCATCTACCACCCCTCTGAGCAACCTCTTCCCCTGTTTCACCAAACACTCTTATCCTTACTGTTTGAAGAAATCTCTAAAGACATTTTGCCACACAGGAAGGCGTAGATGTCTGTATAAAAGCCTTAGCTTACCCATAGTTACTCCTGAGTCAGCATGAGCTTGTTGAGGAGAAAAGTATCAGTGTAGATAAAGACAGTACTCAACTTCAGCACTGGTTGTTCTGCATTTTGATATACCTGCAGTAAGTATCATTGCCTCTCTAACAGTAAACAAAGTATTCTGAAGTAAAACTACAGCTGAAGAAGTCTACCTTATTTAAAGGCACCTGTTATCAAGAGATGAATGGTAGATTCAACTCTGACAATGGACTCTATTTATTTAAACCACAAGCACAACAAACTCCCCAAATCTATGCAATTGTTTTAAACCTCTTCATTACAAAAGCATCGAGTTATAGTTGAAAATTTTAATTCTAACCTTGAACTGCAGCAGAATATTGTCAGCAATCTTTTTGAATCTGTTGAAAATTATTTTTCATAGAAAGATTCTGAGAATAGCTTCAACTTTTGTTAAAATTAAACAAAAAAAGAAACAAAATACCAGGATTTGGCCCTGCTTTTGAGCAGATGGTTGAACTAGCTGATCTCAAGAGGTTCCTTTCAATCTGTATTATGTTACACATGTACAATTAAATCATCAGCTGCAATGGACTTTTGGTCGGTCCATTTTATATTTTCCTTTAAAGTCACAGAATAGGGTTTTTTCCGTTTCTGTTTTTAGATTAATTTTCAGACTCATTGGATGAAACAAGTACAAACCTGTAATCAAGAGCAATGTTCTTTATAATCCCATCAGTTCAATTCATGTAATGTGCCCACAATAAAACTTTGGGTTTTAGGCAATATGATAATTAATCTGAAGTAAATGTGTAAACATCATTTTACATATTTGTTATGAAAAACAATCCAATGAAATTTTATGTAAATTTACTGTTGTATGCTCTCCTTCAAGAGAGAGATGAAGTCTTCAGCACTATACACAGACCTCAAGATATACAGACAGGTCCTTAAGTGTCAACTAGACAAACTCTTAAGAGTGAGATAGCCAAGACAGAATGTTCTACAGCACATTAGCTGTTCTGTGTCTCCCAAAGGGGAGAAGAGTGGGAAAAAAAATTGAGGGAAGGGAAGGGGGAATAAATGAGACATCCAGTTGCTAAATCTGAATTGCAAAGCACACAGTATCCAGAGAGTTATAATAAAAGGAAGGAACATTTCTAAAGAAACAAAAGTGACAAGGAAGGCAAATTAAGGTTCACATAAAGTGAGCGCAAGTAAAAACAGACCTGGAAGAACAAATCACAGTAATTTGTGGGATCCATTTCTTCTGGACACTGACAAGCTCCAAAAGTGCACAAGGTTGCTGTCAGTGGAAGTCAAGGTTTAAGAGGGCTCAGAAACATCTCTAATTTGTTATATAGTTGACCTGTAAAGTTATCTTAGAGTCAGTGTTAGTGTCATTCCACATTATTAACACACAGAGCTCAAAATACTGTTTTTATGCCAAATTTCAAAATGCAGAGCAGAAATCAGAACACTTTAAAGTTACAGCAGATCTAGTTTGTTTTACTGAAAAGCATTTACAGAACTTAAAATAACAGAACATTCACTGAGAATGAAAAATTCAATGGGGTAAAATGAAGAGCAGAATGTGCCCTTGCTGCTGAAAAGTGCAGTGATGAGGTTATGGACAAACAGGTCCTTAGAGTAAGAGATTATCTCTGATTTGAAACAATTCTCTCTTACAAAAGCAGTGCAACTGTAGCAAGAAAGAATGGATATCAGCACTCACAAGTGGCTACCTTCAAAATCTACAAGGCCTTTGTTTTGGTTTGGTTTTTTTTACTGGGTATTTAAAAAACTAATCTAAATACCTCCCTTCATTCTCCCTCTTTCCAATATGGTCATTACTTGCTTACTAAAACATTTCTTGTAGAAAACATTGTTAAAGTATATCCCAAGACAGCATCTATAGATTACTCCTGGGAAGCATTCCTTACAATGGAATTATGGAGAATAACACAGACTAACATAAAAAAATATAGTTGTTTTTGCTGACAAAGAGGAACATCAGAAAAACAGAAGCATGATGAGACGTTATGGGTAAAACAAATGGGGACATGTCAGCTGAACTCACAGACCTCGCAGCCATCGTAGTATGTGCTTGGACTATGCATATGGGAACAATTAACCAGTGTTGCATGAATGAGGGCTGCAACATGGAAATAAAGGTTTGGGCTCCACTGCTGATCATATCCTCCCAAATGGAGAGCCTGACTTTGAGAACTTAGTGTCTGTTTCAGGGCAAAGATTAAATCAAAATTTAGCTAAACATTTCCTGTACAGCCACAAGTCAGAAGACAACTTCTGGAACGAGAAGCAAGGTTAACAAAGAAAGAACGCAGCGGGTCACATTCTACCATAATGAAAATCAGTGCAGATCCATTTATATCAAATTTGCCTACTTATTTCCTGTGGCAGCTTGATCTGGACACCAAACAAAGAAATTCCTTTCAATTCTGTTAGTTAACATAAACACGAGATTTCCTGAGCATATTTCTGCTCTTGAACACACCAGTTTAAATGGCACTGACTTCATCGGAGGTCCTAATTTTATATTTATACAGGCAGTTTTGAGAATAAAACTCACCATGGTTAAATCGTAACAGGTTCGCATCCACATTTACAAAAACAAGGCACATTTTCTTTACACATTACATTTAGCATTGCTTATTTGCATGCTATAGTTCCAAAACAAAGGACTTCGTTTACTGGTCACAGACTTATAAATGTTCACAATGTTTAGTCTTCATTTATTAAGTTTATGGAACTTTATACATTGCTTTGATGGTATCACTACCTTGTGTAAAGTATTTTACAGTAGACTTTTTATCAGGCTACCGCATATAATCAACATTTGGATATAGATTCTTGTCAGATTATGGTAACATAAAAATTTGGGAACTTGATTAAAGTTTCATAGACCGCATTTAAAACTGTACTGCTTAAACTTAAAAAGCAAGTGGAAATGACTTGATTCCTGAGTCGAAGTACTGATTAAAAACTTCTAGGAGCTGTGGGTGGTCAGCATTTCTGAAAGTCAAACATTTATTTAAGCTGTCTGCAACTAACTTTAAACCTTGATGTTTGAAATGTTTGCGGATTCGAAGGGTTTGTTTGCTTTTTTTCTTTGTTTTAATTATTATTTTTAACATATGCTGATACTTCTTATCCTCTTCTCTCAGGGACAAGATGATCACAGAAGAGATGTGGTTATTTTTCTTTTTCCCACTACTTTTTGGAGATATTTGACTGGAAAGTTCATACACTTTTTTTGAAACAGACGGACTCAGTTGTTCTGGCATCTCAGAAAAAAACATTCAGTTCAATTACATTGCCATATACAGTGCTATAGCAATACTACTGGGTTAGCCTAAATAAATTGGTATTCAGTACTGGAAATGAGCTTACCTCCACAGTGTGGAGCAAGGCCTGGTTTATTCTGTTCCCTCTTCTCACTCACTTGATCTTGTCTAAAATGTGGGATAAATTATCTTCTACCAGCAGATGGACTTTCCCATGGCTCAAGCAGGATAGATAGTGGTCTCAGAACTCCCAACATGAAAATGATCATCATCTGTGAAGTCACCTTGCTTGCTGGCACTCTGTTCAAAAATCATGACCCAAAAGAGCACAGACTTCACTAACATCTCACTTCTACTGTAAGGCTCATGAAATCAGTACCGATGCTGTTTGGAATTGCAAAATGAAGCAGAAATTCATATGAAACCAAATTATGAAAGCAAAGTAGTGTAAATGAAGAAAACACATCAATCTACATGATCTTCTGAGTAAACACATGGTAATTTCCAGTGACTTTCTGGAAGCCTTCTATGCAAGCCATGCTTCAGTAACCTGTCCAAGGGTTTGAGGTTCTGTGCTGTGGAGCAAGAAGCCTGGAAGACAATACAACTCTAGCCTTTACTCCCACAGCCCACCCTGGTAGCTCCATAAGAAAGATACTGAAAGATCAAAGGAAACTTTATTACGTATTGATGGGAAAACAAAACCTCTCCTCTGGTCCTGAGGTCCAGAGGACAGAATGGCAAGGCTCACAACTGTCTAGATAATTCTGTTTCCTAAAAATAGGATGTATGTCCACACTGCCATATCATATTACTTGACCTATGCTATTGCTTAAGACATGTGCAGCCACAAGCCAAAATTGTGTCAGGGAGCATGCTAATAATTAAACAGCATGGACAATTGCATACTAGAACTAAAAATAATGACCTGATGCTATTTCTTTTATTAATATGGACATAAACTAGAAATGCTGCAAATGACCTCCTGTGCCATCAGATGTCAGGAGTTCCTTATGTACTTTCAGGATTTTAATTGTCACATCACTAGAGTGCCAAAGCTGTTCAGCTTAGCTGCAGTTCTTCGATATCTGAAACCAGGCAAATGGGAGTGAGCGGCTCCAGATCTTTAGATCCTGAGTAAGCTGACACCCTGTATCTATACTCTCAGGAACATTACAGTTTGGAGATATCAGAAAGGAAATATTCTCTTTAAATTAAAGTGATTTTTCTCTCTTTCTATAGAAACACAATTTGACTTTTTATTCAAAATAAAACAGAATTTTTTGCTTTAACTTCCTGCTTCTGACTTGACATACTTTAAGATCACATACAGGTACAGAAGCCAGAAGGAAAATGCTAGCTTTGATCAGTTTTGTGTGGAATACTAAATTATACAAAAGGAGGAAAACTAAGACACATGCATTAACAATGTCATAACTGGCACTTCTTGCTATTTTTACAGAATCCCAAAGTATTGGAATCCAGTATAAATTCTTAAGATCAGGTAGAAATTTTAATTGTGAAGTTGATAATACAAATAACTTGTTGCAGCATCATGCCAGTGTAGGCATGAAGAACAGCTATTTCCAGAAGTGTTTAGGTTGTACTTCTAGTGTTTAGAACTAGAAATTACCAATGGCGGTATGCTTAATAAGCAACACAGAGTTAAACAACATAGTGACAACAGTGAACAGGGGAAGACCGAAGCAATCACAGAGATATGTGCTTAGAAGATGCTGAGAAAAACATTTCAGTCTCTTTAGCAAATTTCTAGACTACGTGAAAATGCAATTTCATCTCTCCATATTTCAGGATTGTTGCAATTGGAAAATAAGTCATTGATGGAAAGCCCTTTCCAAACCATTAATTTGGAAAAGACACATGCATGGCTGCTGAGTGAAGTAGAAAGCACTGTGGAAATAAAAAGAGAGTGGCAGTCAGATCCAAGTGAGAAGTGCTGAAGTAAATGCTGTTGAAGCTCAAGATCTGAAAAAAAAAATTGCAGAAAAATAATGGAAGAAAATGTGCAGAGGAGGACAGTAGTGCTATCATGGTTCATAGTCAGTATTGAAATCATGAGCTTCTTCAGTTCTGGGACTACTGGAAAAGCTACTCTTTTGTCTAAACAACACAGGCAAGATTTCTCCAGGACACAGATTGATGGTCACTGTGGAACAGATTTAGTAGTAATGTTTTCTACTATCATTATATGAAATTTTCAGTTTGAGTGGTAGGTAATGTTGGAATCTTCCTCTTGAGCAAATGAAGGCTAATTAGGAAAGTGACTGGTAGAGATGTATGTATTGGAAGGCTCAACTGCCACAAAAACTCAATGCTATTTATTTGTCTCAAAATCATGTGTAGAAGCCAAAGAACATTCACTGGCAGTCAGTCCTAATCTAGACTAGTTCCTTTAAATTGATCCATGTTATTTTTTATTTGAAAGCACAATTTGGTTGGTATATTTTATACAGCTAATTTGAATATTACATATGCAATGCCCTAAGAGTTAAGGTTGGTAAAATCTTTTTACATTAAGAAAAAGGTGGGGCTACAAGACTGCATCTTCTCAAGTCTCTGACCTGAAAGGAGAAGAGATTGTTCTGCATTAATCAGATGTCGCCTCTGCTCCACAGTCTTCCCAATCTGAATAGTACTGTCAGGAGGAGATCTCCGACCACTGCTGTGTGTCAGGTCACACAGGTTTACGAGTAACCTCATTATGGCAAGACACCAGCATAAGAAGGGCTGCTAGGGCAATGGCAAAGAATCAAACACAATTACTAGAATGGAGCTTGTCGTGGATTAAACCTTTAGAACTGTAACTAGAGCAGTTTGTAGTAGTCTGCTTGCTAAATCTGGATATCTGTAAGATGCTCTTTGGTACACAGACAGAGCTGGCAACAAAAGAAATTAAAATTCACTCAAACTTTTGAGTTCCTCTGTACTCCAATTCTACTGATGAACATATTTATATGGGTATCCCTCATGACAGCTTGCCTTTTCTGACCACATCTTCTCTGTTTGTCGGCATCTGACTGCAAACTCCTTTTAGAAAGAAGCATTTGTCTTCTGTGTTGTCTTTGTGAACTTCCCATTACACCAATAGAACATTTCCATCCCAGGGATAAATAAGCCAGGGTTAGCAGCTAGGGAACATTAAATCTTGGTGAATACTGTTTGGACAAACCCTTCTTTGAATAATATATTTAATATCTTTTGGGATATGAGGGGTAATAGTATTTTTTGTTGCATGAGAGTTGTAGCTAGTAATACATTAGATGATGAGGTATATTTTAATTATCTGGTAAGATCAGTCAGAAGGTCATCTAACAAAAAAATCACCAGAATTCAGAAAGTGAGGACTAGTGATAATTTGCTTTTTCTTAAAATGGGAGCAGATGGAATATAACTGCAGATACAGAAAAGAAACTCCACTTTCCAGAAGACACCAATAAAGAGAAATGAAGGCTGCCAGGTGCCATAAGCACCTCTGGATTTTTCACTGAGGGGCGTCAAGAAATGAGATGAGAAAATATACTTACTTCTTTAGTCTATTTCTTATATTGTTTGAAATAAAAAGTGATTTTTTGCAACAAAGTTTGCAAGGCTATTAGTTTATGGTTCAGTGACACGTGGTGGTTCAAACCAAGATTGTCCTGTACCCAAAAAGAGAGTACCCAAGTTGTTGTAAAGCACAGGTACCTTTGTTTATTAGGCTAGAGCACCAAAACTTCTAGAGTCTGTAAAAAGGTAAAAGGCTCATAGCTCTTGACCTGAAAATTTGTCAGAGAAGGAAGAGGCCCAGTCATTGCAATCTAAGGAATATTTTAGAATATAAGAATTCAGCTAGTTAAAAAGGTTTGGGTATTCAAAAGAGAGCTGTTACAGAACCATATGAAGACAACACACATTCCTCCATACAAACCCTTCAGTAACACTAAAAAAGTTACAGTAGCATAGTTTAATTTCTCTTACTGACACCCTGGTAGGTAGAAAGATGACTATATGCCAATACCTTAAGTAGACCCATCTTGACCATTAAAATTTTTGTTATTTTGCATATTAGTTTTTCCTAGTGGACCACACACAGACATCCCTTGTTGTAAACATAAACCGCATGTGGTCATTACTTTTTATTTCTTTCTTTATTTAAATAACTGGTTTGGAAGTGTTAACAGGACATTTGCTATATCTTGCTTTTGGTTTTCAAGCAAAACATACAATATGCTGATTTCTTAAAAGACAGAGACTGCTAGGAGCTGTGAGCTCTAATAATGGAATTTTAATATCGTTTTACTCTCCCATTCTCTAAGATATTACAGAAGGAGCCATTTCAAATGCAGTCAGGAACTTGATGCAGGTACTTCCAATGCATAATACTTGCATATATAATTAAAGAAGTCACATTGAAACTACTTTTCATAAATGCAGTGCTTTTTTTGAGGGCCTATGACACTTTGTAACAGTTCATTTGCAAAACTTCATGACTATGTGTGAACAAAAAGACTATGAATTAATTTGATTTCATACCCAAGGAAGAAAATGGGAATCTTGAGAGAAGCAGGCTATATAATAACAAGGATAGCTGGAGGGCAGTCTGAACGTCTAGGGAATACCTCCAGGCACATCAGTTATAGTTCTTTCCAGCACCTGTTTAAGTCTTCCTATCACCAGACTTTCATAGAAAGTTGGATTTCTTTTACCCTAATGAAACCTCAGGAAACCTGGTGGAAAAGGCAAAATAGCCCCACAGACCGAGCTAGAATTGCCACAGCTCTGGGAGAGATTTCTACATCAATTCTTAACATTAAAGGTTCATATTTTTATTATTTTTTATCACTTTACACCACAAATTAAATTAAAGCCTAGAGAAGATTATAATCTCAGCACATATTTCAAGAGCTACTAAGGAGTTTTTAGAAAGATGGTGCTACGGAAAATACAAGAGACCAAGAATTGTGCCAAAGTCTCTGAAAGAAATCAAAGCAAACTGAAAATACTCAGCCACCTCTGACAGAGCCTAAATCAAAGCTAGTAAGTGTGGGAGAAGACTGCTAAAATTTGGCCAAATTTGCCTCAGATTTAAAAGGGAACATTGCCTACACAACTCTGATTATCAGTACATAGCATTTCTACATAGCCACTATTAGCAGTGCAAGTTTTCAGGCAGCCAGTTAAACTTGAATGGGTAACGGAAGTACGAGGCAGTTCAAGTCAGTGAAGTGACATGTCTGCCTACAGGCACACATGAAAAAGGACAGAAGAATGAGATGTTCCATTTTCCAAAAATGTAGCAGATGAATACAACTGTCATAACAGTTTTTTCCATAATGTATTCAATATGCTGTGAATGTGAAAAGAACTACAGTTTATTTGATTTCAATGATCATCAGCTGGATTCGCACTTCAGAACAGAGTGAAACCAATGCTGGAAGCATTCAAGAATAGGTATCACATTGCCTTTCTAAGCTGAAGGCACTCATCTTTTGCTTTTCAAATAATGAATGCTTTAACTTCTCCATGATATATCTGTAAAATCTTTGCTACCCTACACCCACCTACTTAAACATTTTCAAAGCACTTCATCTCATTATTCAAGTCTGGAGTCCAACATCCTCATTCCCCAAGTATTTTCTTGCCATACAAGTAAACCAAATCACTGCAACAGTAAAATAACTCACTCTGAAAAGTCAGATGAAGTGGTGGAGAAAGGCCCTAACTTACAAGGCTTAATAATAAAAGCTGGGGATTTTTATTGCCTGTACATTACTAGGTAGAGCAAATTAAAGAGGAGAAAAGAATCCGTTTTAGTGACAATGTGAGTATTGTTTCACTTAATTGAGACTAGGCACTTAATTGCTTAATTCTGCTACGATCTCTTCATGCATCCTTTCATTGATAAATACAAAAAAAAATCTGACTTCAACAAATAGAAGTGGAATCAGTAATTAAAAACAGTACTAGCAGTTAAAACCAACTCTGGATCCAGCTAGGAAAGCCACAGTATCATTAAAGGCTGTAGTGACTGGATTCATAAAAAAACCCAAACCCTGAGTCAATTCATTCTGTGATTTCTATTTTGGAAAACAAAAAGCACTTATGAAGTCACTTATCTTGAGAAGAAAGGAAAAAGTAATAGCATTCTTGGTATAAAGCCACCACTTTATCTCCCTCCCTCTTCTCCCCCCACCCCTTTTCATTTTTATTTTTTTGTTGTTGTTGTTTGCTTGTTTTCCTTGTCAAGGAGAGTCTTTTCCAAGGCAGGACCCTCTATAACAAAACAAAGACTCCTCAAATTACCCTTTAAGAACAATAATTAGTTCCACCCTAATAGTCTGAAGTATTTTCTCCATCAATATAGTAATAGAGCACAGACAGCTCAAAGTTCCCACATTTGCTTGCTAAATGATATTACCTGACACTGATGGAGGAACCACCTGTATAACATAAGAAGGTAATTTTGTGCCTGAAAGACACAAGAGTCCATGGCTGCTTTGCTGAAACATCCGTTTAATTGTCAGTACCGTTTGCATGTCTTGCACAGGGGAAGAGAGGGATGTTCTCCATGTAAGAAAAATGTTCTCCCTCCCATTTACCTAACCTGATTGCCAGCTTCTTTTCATGCTCTCAGCACTTCTTGCTCCCAAGTATAAAGAACAGATACCAAAATCCCATAACAAGAGAATGCTTCTCACTAGATTTCTTGCAAAGTTCAGTGTACTGCAGAAGGTTTTGACGAACCATTAACACAGCCCAGAAGAACAGCTTCAAGGTAACAACCAGGTTCTGAAATCAAATCTCTATGCTTTAATTAGAGACAGGGACTGTAGTGAAAACAGCAGAATCAGAATACATTAGGAGAGCTTATGATTAAATCAATGGAAGCAACTCTCAAAACAGTGTAAATTAGTAATTTTACTTCTTCCAACTCTGATAGCATTTCTTTGCTAGCAGCTCTGATTTCTGGTGGATATTTTAATTTTTATCTCTTCCCAACCCCTTTTCTATGTCACTGCATAATAATTTTACTATCAAATCATGTTTCACTGTTCCACTTTTCACATCCTTTTTCTTTTTTTTCTGCTATACAATATAGTAGTGATCAATTCACAGAAAATTTTAGAGACAAACAAAACAGAAAAAATAAAGTCAGTAAGTAAAAGCTTATTGCTGAAGGTTTTATGGATATTTCTAGCTAGATGCTTCAAGATGCACTGCAAGGCAAAGCTGCATCCACCTCCTACAAGAGCAATCAGATAAAAAAAAAATTAGCTGCAGAAAGTTGAATTTACCTTTTGACCTTGATTCTTTTCTGCAAACTTCACTCTCTTATATGAGAAACACAAATTGTTTTCACCCGTCAAAAGCTGCTTTAGAGTTACGCTGAACTTTCTAAAAGAAATTCAATGTAAACACGAATATTGTGTTTGCCCAGGCCATTCCAACAGGGAAGAACAAGGAAGCCAGAAGTCAAAGTTCTTAAATAAAAATGACATTACTTCCACATGCAGCAATCCTTTATTTTTATCCACAAGTATATCTGTGACAGACCTACATGTAGAAGAGGCCTTGGAGTTCTGCTTTTTTGTTACAGTATTTTGCTATGTACCTTTGTAACTGAAACTGCCTCGTGGATACAGGTTCTGATACCCCTTGGTCTGCCTTGCTAATGGAATTTAATTTCATAAACCTCCCCCCCAAAAACACGAGATACGCAGCCACACACACACTGAATAAAGCTACATGAAGGCTTACACAGGCACAGCCACTTTTCCCACCCTATGTTCCATTCCCCATTATAAATTATTTGTACTTCACCCGAAACACTGCCCAGTACTGTAAGAGGAAGACTTCCCCCTCTTTCTGAAGAAAAGCCCCTGTTCACACTGACATACTAGCCATAAAGACATTGTGTAGCAGTAAATCTGCTATATATGGCACATACAGCAGTAAATATGCTATATCATCTCACTCCACAAAAATTTCTACTATGTGTTAGAATTGCCTTCACATTTTAATCACCATAGAACAGAACTGGACAAAACACTTGGACTCAATTTCTGATTGAAAAATAGAAAAACTGAAACAAGAAACATGATAAATAATCAAAATGTATCTCTAGCAGAGATACATTTTACTTTGCTATCTGATTTATAATTATAAAAACCCCAAAATATTTTCATTAGGGACAAAAATTTACATTAAAAGTTGAAGAGCTTTTTAAGTAGAATTTCTGTTTGTTTCTTTCTTTCTGGAAGGAAAAGCAGACCAAATTGCATACAGACATTGTATTGTTTTTATTATTATTTCCGTCTAGAACTTTTTCAAATAATTTTTGTAGGACATCATACTGCATATTTCTTTTTTTAGTTTTTCAACAAGCTGTCTATAAATACAATGTTTTCACTCAGGATTTTCAAATGCACCCGAAAATTTCTAGTAGTCTTTCAGGGCCGACATAGCCCAGGAAAATGCTGGTGTGTCCAAAGACTATGTTCACAGAAAATAATTCAAGACAGGACAGCATACTACTGACCAAATCAGGAAATGAAAGAAGTTCTTATCATCACATAAAGCTTATAAAAAGCATCCGTGCCAAACATGAATCTGATTAGTTTTTTGTACTGTACCAATGCAAGCGTCCCCCGAGTACCCATTTGTACCTTGTCTCTCCCAAGTCAAGATTAAACTGCTTCCCTAGTCTATATTCTCTCTCAAAAAGAAAAAGAAAAAAACAAAAATAAAAACAAACAAAAAAACCCACCCACACCACAAAAAAAACCCCAAACAACAACAAAAAAACAACCAAAACCCAAAACCAAATCCAACCAAAAAACCCCAAACAACCAGAAACCCACAAGCCACCAAAAAAAAAGAATTGCAGAACTGTTGTCTGCAGTTCCCCTAACACACCCCCTAATCCTATATAGTCCTACAAAATTACTGCTTTTAGCAGATTTGCAATCTTCAACACCGGACCCTGCCTCACTTGTTGTTTTCTTAAATATTATTAAAGAACATGAATATTTAAAACCACATAGACAGAAAAAAAAGTGTATTATTTCAAGTAGCCTTCCTCAATATGCCTTAAGTTTTAATGTAAAAGCTATACACAATACATTTCTATATGCAGCCCTAAAAATCTACATGAAGACACAGTTGTAACACTGTTAAAAGGTTAGCTATTATTCACCAAGTATCCATAACAGTAAATTCAATACAAACACAAAATGAATAAAGAAAAGACACAAGGCAAGCAAGCAGCACAAGCAAAAATAGCAATCTTCCTGTGATAGAAGGTAGCAATACCTGATGGTATCTCCAAAACTCATCTCTGAACAGGGAAACCCACCAGGGAACAGCTACCAAACTGCATTATCTTTTGTAATAAAGCTGGAGAACTAAACTAATCTGTGAAAGTCATGAATGCATTTAGGTGCTGTTATAAAGAAAACATATAGCCACGTAGGTGCTGAGAAAATGAGCTTGCCTTTTTTTTTTTTTTTTTTTTTTTTTCTCCTTAATAGCACTTCCCAGCAGTCTCACAAGTGATATTGAAACCTCTTGTCTGATTGGGCCAGGCAAATTCAATAGCTAATTTAGAAAAACGCACTAGTTTCTTCTTTCTAACAGATGTCTGTCACACATTGCTATAATAAATGGTCACTGAATACATTTGACGCTATCGCACAAACGGAACAACTTTTTCAAACGCTACTGTGAAGCAGAGGGTTGACAAGGAGGAAGTTTAAAACAAGACTGAGGTAATTCCCCTAAAGGATGTTTCATTTCCCAAGATCCCAAAAGCCCCATATTTGGACAGAAAGGGTGTAGACCAACTGACTCGTAATTCAGAGAAGCAGGAGATGGAATGGATGTTAATGACTAGCAAATACATGTTATCTCTTTTAATAAAGTTGAACACAAAGCTTGTTCTCTATCACGCAAGGGTATCCTGTGCAGCCAACTAAAATCTTTTAAGACCTTTAAATTGTAGGCTTTATATATATACAATGGGAAAGCACACCACTAGAATTGTACTTTCATTCATTGTCTTTCAAATATTCTAGTCATATGATTTTATCAGGATCCCTGTATCTGGCAAAAAATGCACAAGAGAAATAATAGTTTAAGATGCATATCAAGGTTAAGTAGTGAAGAATAAACATTGTCTATGTGCTGAGGAATATTTCAACTAACAAAAGAGGGTAAGCTATAGAAGCTGGAAGCACACCCCTGTATAGGAAACAAGAGAGGAGTGTGAATCCTTGCAATTTTAACACATGGAAATAGCTTAATAGAAGTTAACACAGATGCTGGAGAAAACACCTAACACTGAGGTTTGTGTGCATATTGGAAGAGCTTACTGATGCTTCAGACAATCAGGCTAAAGAGATGGGGGAAAAAAAAAAAATCACTAAACCTTTGCAAACTGACTTGGGACAAAGTCTTCTTTTCTCTCAAACATTTCCTTGGAAGCCATTTAAATAAACTGTTCTGTATTTAGAGAGCAATTAACATGATCTTTGCCTGCAGCAAATAAACTTCTTGCTGAAATTACTTGCTGCCTGTTGCTTACCAGGTGCACTTAGTCGTATGATTCTGCATGAATATACATCATACAAAGCTTTGTTTTCAAGGATTATCCTAGTGGAAAAGGAATCCAAGTATATTTCCTGGTTGGTGTTCCATTTTTTCACCAATGAGTGAATAATCTCAACAAAACCAATCTGAAGAGTTACTTTAGTTCCCTTGAGAATCCATCTAATTCCCTTGAACTGGATGGAAAGGGCATGATCAAAGTGAAAATGCATGCTGAGAGACTTGTTGAAATTATCCACCAAGTAAAATCGGGAGGACCGAACCAATGGGCTAAACTGTTTTAAGTACAGTGTGAAATAAACTTTCTCCTATCAAAGTTTAAAATATGCTGAGTACAGAATGGAGGGGGAGCAAATTGTCTAATTCACTCACTATACACAAAAGTTGGAAAAGAAATGTTAAATGGATAATCTCAACAGCCATATCTTCAGAAATCAGCTCCTTATTTTCCATTCCCTCCTATGACTCTACCTTTCTCAAAGATGGTAGAAGACACATTTGTTTGTCACTGACTGAATTGTTCAAAGTATTTTAATGCTTAACATATATCTGCACCACTTTAGAGTACACCTTACTGACACAGACCAGAAAATACAAGGTAAGAGTCCAGATGAACGGGCAGATCTCTGCAGATGATTCTGTATCCCTTACAACTGAGAGTCAAAGCTAAATGTCCTTGATTTACATGGCAGCACTTAGCCAATGTGTGATTAACTCTATTTAGAAAAACTCCTGAGCAAAATAATGCCATTTATAGATACAGGCAGGAGATACCAGCTTTAACTATGCATAATCTGAATGTGGTACCAACATACACTGTGCAGAAGAATCTGCACGTTCTTGTATGATGGTAATTTTGAACATGAGAATGTTCCCATTTTAAAGAAATAAAGGGGGATTTATGTGCTGAACCTGATTTTCCATGAGTTTGCAGCAAAAATAAATAATAGGACTACTATATGCTATTTGGATACATACTTCTTTGCATCGCTTTTGTTTGTTGGGTTGGGGTTTTCTGGCATTTGGATAGGATTTGTGACTTCATCATTTTTGTGTAACAACACTACCTTCTGATTTACTATCAAAAAGTGGCTCCAAATCTTATCATAAATATTACGATAAATAGGAAGTCAGGAGGAGTTGAAAGTTATCAAGAACCTTTTGAAACAATTTAGTAAATCACATTAATAATAAATGATACAGGCAATGGGAAGTGTGTAAAGAAATGAGAGATAATAAGTAACGTAGCTAGCAGTGATGAGAGCCCAACTATTAGGAATATGGAGCAACTGGTTATGAGGCTCACAGTATCTGTGCCCAGGTGTTTCTTGGAGATACAGTTTAATGATGACATAGATTTCTGTTTTCCACAGAGAGTGTTATAAAAGAAACTATGTTAATCAAAAGGGAGACTGAAAAGGTAAGGAAGAAAAGACATATTACTCATTTATCCCATAGCTACAGCTGCCAGCAACATGAGGTCTCGCACACCAACCCCACTCAAACACCTACTCATGGGTAGCTGTAGACCTCTGACTTCAGACAAGGGGAAGGTATCGGAGTATAAATGACTGCTCAGCCCTTATTTGGGCTGGCATTTCAGGCTGTGTCTGCACAACCTATCATAGCCATGTTTCTAAAAGATCATCTGCCAGAAGGACCAAAGAAAGTGGACAGATATTTGAAAATCACTTACTTTATCACATTTCTCCACCTAGCATGCACATTTATTTTGACATTGCAGCTGTGATTTGCCCAGTGTGAATCCCTGGATGCTCTGCAGGCCTCCCTGTTCTGGGGCTTGAACAAGTACACGTCATAGTAAGATAGGTTTTGCCCCAAATAGCTCACAATGTCTACACAGGCCGATAGGGAATAGGTGATTACTGCAGCCTCCTGTAGGGAAAATGACTGGTAATGCAATAAAAATCACAGGCTATTCCAGGCATGTATCAGAATGGCATAGGAAAATGCAAGTGAGGGGCAGGTCTTTATTTAGTCAGCAAAGCCAAAACTTTCTGAAAACAAAACTTTTTGAAAACACACAAATATAATTCCAAATACTTGCCAGAAAATGAGTATGTATACTAAAATTATGTAACTCTATCAACATAATGGTTTGCATTCACATTAACATTCATGTTGATGTTGGCTCCCAAACTAATTCACAAATTTGGATTGAAAACAAAACCACCCAATGCCTTCAGAAAGAACTCGTAAAAAAAATCTGCAAATGCATTCAGCACAATTTTTTACAATGATACTATGTTGACTATTCAGAAATATTTCCACAGAAACATTAAACCTCAGAATTTTCCAGGTCTTTGTAATCATTGTAGCTTTCTAAATATTGTAGAAGCAATGTTTAACACTTTGTTGCTATTCAGTGACTCAAATGGAAACATATTTTGTTACAAAACACCAACACAGTCAAATCCTTATAATCCTATTTTCAACTGTAACCAGTGCTTTGGTGCTATTTGCAATTTATAATGTAAATATTTATTTTCAGCATGGCAACCATCATTATCATAGTCTTAACTCTAGGTCCATATTTTGCAGGACAAAACCCGAAAGGAAGTAATTGCTGTTTTGCAGACCAATTAAAGCAGTGGGTTTAACAAGGAGTGTTTTTACTAAAAATATGTACATTTACATGTACTTGGACCATTCTACATGGACAGTAAATCTACGTAACTTTCAAGATGTTGCATGCACTACCACAAACTATGTCTCAATAATAAAATATTAAATAAAAGATTCAAATGATAACAATGGCCTCTCACAAAAAAACTGTAGACAAATTTATCTACAGGAAACATCTATAGAACATAAATTTCATATGAGATGTTAATGGGAACCTAAAAAGAATCTATTTCACACACATTGTGGTCTTCATGGGCAGGCTTCAGGACAGCATCCTTCTGTTTATAGAAGAGGGAACTACTGCCTTACAGCATAATATATAGCAGCTTGCTAGAAATTATCAAAATATAAAATTTTCATGTAGCGAGATGTTTCACCATTTCAGGGGTTTTTTTCTCATCACCAAGATGGTCAAAGTATAGCAATTTCAAAGTTTTGAATGGGACATTCCAAAAGAATTTAAAATTTCAGAAATACTACAATTTTGCTGATAAATGGTAAGCACCTCTGAACATTCCAAAAAAACCAAAATGGCTTGTTTCAACTGACCGATGTTTCAACATGCCTTATTTCATGCACCATCAAAATTCCTCCATCTTTTATTATCACAATATAATACCTAAAAAGAACAATTTAATGGCTTGCTGCTTTCATTTTTATGCATATACCATCTGCTCAACTATATTTTGTTTATTATAGCAAAATTTAATTGATTCCTGTACACAACACTGAGGAGAATTTGTATGGTATTATACTTAATACCTCAGAGAACCTAGTAATGCACATCAATATGCATTACTTCAGAGAGTCCAGTAACCTACCTCTGACAGTAGATGCCCAAGAGACAAGAGTAAGGACACACAAACATAGAGATACTCTCCAGCTATAACTTCCCAGCCTTCAGCAATTCACATCTCAAGGATTTCCCAAGTTAGAGGTAACATCAACGTGTTCAACAGCTCTTCATGGATATTTAATTCAGGAATTTGACTGAATGCACTTTGAATAAAGATCTTTTTTTTTTGAGTGAGGAGCATCCCACGGTGAAATGTTCCACTACACCATTGGGTTCATATGTATAAAGATACTTCCTGTCATTTGTTTTGAGTATGGACCAAAAAAAGAAGACCAACTACTATTCTGATAAGATGACATGCTAAAATAGAATGTGCTACATGCACTTTTGTCAGACAAACTCAAAGCAAATTTTTCATCAGGTGATTTCTATTTGTTTTGAGGTGACTGACATGCAGTGAAATCTTTTTTACCTATTTTAAACTTGAAAATTCTTGGTAACAAATATTACCCAAATCTTGTTTGGATTTTGGAGCAACAGTAATTTTCACTGGACATCCAGCACAATTATAAATTCCAAGCCCACTCTACCAGCTGCAAAACATTCCCAATTCTGCACACTAGATTAGATGTGCTACAATGGTCATAACTGAGCTACTGCATGATTTTCAGTACAGACCTTTAAGGTTTCTCATATCAACCTCAGTAGGACCAAACACCACTCCACCTATCCTTGAAAGTCTAAAATGTTTTAAATATGTTTCTTATTGCCATTTGGCCTCTGTTCAAAGCCTTTGAGAAAACTAGTAACAGACAGCCCCTAAATCTGTATCTCCTTTATGATGAATATAAAAGAATAATCCTCTACACTTCTTAGTGTCCAGGTGAAGTTAAATCCTAAGGATGAAGCAGCTAACTAATAACAGAAGCAGGCAAGCCTTGCTTCCTTGGTACAACCCCCATATTAGAGGTCAGTTATCCTCATACTGCTGCCTCAGCCCAAAGCTTCCTGTCCCTTTCAGAATCCTCCAAACCACCAACAGATGAACAGCTCTAGGGACAAAAAATACCCATTTCTCTTTGCAGTGGACAAGAAGAGTTGATTTACTTCATCAGATACTGAGGAGGTTGTGATGGGTGTGATTTTCCATCTCCATACATATTTCCTAATCTTATTTCTAGGAATAAATGCACTCAATGACAAGGATTCAGCTAGTGTAAAAATAGCTTTTGATGTGTTTAGCAATAGATTTCAAAACAGTGACATTGCACTCCTACCCTCTTGCAGTAAGTTTAAGTTCCCCAGTGATTCAGTTTCATGCTTTCTGCCCTGAAAGTTAAAGCCCTCCCCACTTATCTTTTTACCAGTACAATTCTGCAAAAAATTTATACTCTGCCAGACTAAGGACACTGACAGCCTGTATGGGAATTCTGTGCATGTCATGTAAAGTAATTAATTATGATATACAATCTTTCATGAAGAAAGTTCCTTCCAGCTCCAATCACTTTGATGCTAGCTTGTAACTATAAAAATGAGGGTTGGTTCTCCACTCTCAAGCTAGTTTGGGCTCATATGGTTTTTGTGACCTTCTATTGAGCCATTCTAGATATATAACGCACAATGTAAAGCCCTCCGGAGAAGCTAAATTTGTCTCAACTACTCTAGGGATCTAACTCAGCTACTTGGGCTAGCTGCAAAGGTAAATTAGCTCATACCTCGTTAACAAAGCAAGCAAGCTTCTACTACACCAGGGTAACTTCATTCATGACATAGCTGATAGCTGGTCAGAACTGTACCATTATATACTATATGTTACTCCTGGTTTATTTCTACCCCTTTTTATGGTTATCCATTGCCTGAGATTATCTGAATATTCTTTAACAATTATTTTGTCAATCTAAAGTTCTTCAAAAGTCTATGTCATTGGGCCTTTTGGATTCATTTATTTATGTTAAAAGAAATCCAACACCCCCCAATCCTGCCTTCGAACCCAGGAATTTGGCAAAGATACCTCTCTGAATTTGCCTTCCAGAGACAGCTTTCATTTCTTCATGAATTGAAATGGGGTCACAATCATAAGCTGTTATAATACAGAGATCAGTTTCTCTCAGTGAAAACAATCATCTTAAGTTTATTTGGTTAATGATTTTCTAATAGCAATATTTTCTCCTTTTGTTTAAATGCAAGAGTAAAATGAATAATTATAAATGCTTTAATAAAACATGTCTGGATTCCAAAATTTTCTCTAAGCACAATACAACATTGACATCTAACAAGAAAAATGAAAACAACTGTAAAAAGAAATAAACACACAACCATAGAAGTCAGCAGTTTACTATCTTGCACATCAAAGCTCCTGTTTGATGGCCTTCAGGGTGACATAGTCTAATACACACTTCTCAACTGCCCTGTCATTAGCCACCAGTAAAACAAAGATACTTCAGTGCAGTGTTTAGGCCAAGACAGAGCCCCTTTTTCTGGTATCACCCTTAAGTAATTGTGTGATAGACCTTGAACAACTGTTGACTCTTTTATCTATTGCGCACCATCCATTCTATACTTGTTTCTAGAAAACAGCTTTCAGTTCCTTACAGGTTTTTTCTCATAAAGCGAGCAGCCATCTCACTCCACTTCCCACAGCCTAACTTAAAGTGAGGAAAGCTCAAGTGTTGCAGTAAAATAGTACCTGACCTTGTTTACCCAAGATCATACTTTGATTCAGTATTAAAGTATCCTGTAAATAAGCTCTTTCTTCCACAGTCTTAGACAAGTATGTATCTCACTAGTGTCTAAAATCAGAATAATAAACATTCTGTACTCAAAGAACATTTATACACCCAAGTGAAATATATATGTATTTACTATTCTACATTTTTAGACCAAACTCAGCAAGGCAGATACCTCTCTATAACTTTCTACCATTTCACTGTTGACTGTAAAGCAAGCTAATGTATATAATAGCTCAATATCCTCTGCCTTTAGGTAAACATATACAGGGTATTTTAGTCTTGATTTATGCATTATTATTAAAAGCAATTCAATTTAGCATGCTGCAAAAAGCAGGATGTACAGGCCTTTTAAAGAGTGGCAGCTGAAAGGTCATCAACAAAAAAAGAAACAATTACATCTTTCTCACAGTCTCTTTTAAGTTTTGAAGGGAGAACCTAGAAGTTATTAGTTTCTTAGCATGTTATCCCAGTATTGTCACCCTTAATTCTAAGAACTGATTGAATAAATCTGTTTAAAAATTAACTATTTGAGGAAGGACATGGACCTGATGGAGCAGGTCCAGAGGAGGGCCATGAAGGTGATCAAGGGGCAGGAGCACCTCCCCTACAAGGACAGGCTGAGGGAGCTGGGGTTGTTCAGCCTGGAGAAGAGAAGGCTCCGGGGAGACCTAATAGCCACCTTCCAGTACCTGAAGGGAGCTTATAAAAAGACTGGAGAGGGCCTGTTTACAAAGGCCTGGAGTGAAAGGACAAAGGACAATGGTTTTAAATTAGAAAGGAGTGGATTTAGATTAGAAATAAGGAGGAAGTTCTTTACCACAAGAGTGGTAGAACACTGGAACAGGTTGCCCAGGGAGTTGATTGAGGCCCCATGCCTGGAGACATTCAAGGTGGGGCTTGATGAGGCTCTGAGCAACCTGCTAGAGCTGAGGATGTCCCTGCTCTCAGCAGAGGGTTTTGGACTAGATGACCTCTAGAGGTCCCTTCCAACCCAGACATTTCTATGTTTCTCTGAAACCGGAAAATTCTCTTAAACTATAAAAATTAGATATCACATAAAAAATTGAAATGCAGTAATTCATAATAGCAGTCACCTCTGCCATTCAGTGTAATTGTTTTCCTTATAAATAGTACAACTTGAGCTGAAAAAAGTGGGATTTTTATAGACTATGTAATGGCAGAAAACAAATTTCAGTGTCCATACCCTCTTCATGGAGGTTTCCAACTTGGAAGCATCAGATACTGAAATAATAGGCTTCTGTTGTAGAAATATGTTGAATGGACTTTTTGTTAGGACTTTCATCAAAAAGCAGAAATGCTAGCACAGAAGAACAGAACAAAGCACAATGTGTTTGTTCACAGAAGTAGAAAAGAAATATGTTGTAATTTCCAGTGGCTGTTATTTGCTGGCTCATCCTCCAAAATTATATAACTCTTAAATAGGATGAACTATGACAAATGCTGTACTCTATTTACTCTGTTTCCTCATTTCAAAGCAGAGTTCAGCTGTCATAAAGATGATTTGTCTCCATCTGTGATCCATCAAATCATTATGTTCTTTTGTATTGTTTTTCCTATTGATCCCTAGTATTGTAAACTCGAGGACTATATGGAGGATGTTCTTCAATGGAGCATCAATGGCCTGTGAAGCTTTCGCCCTCACTACCAGCTTGGCATGAGTCAGGGAATAAGTAGAAACCACCACCCTCTTTGTCTAAAGCTTAGTTTATTTCTAGGCTACATCACTGGATTTCCCTTGCTTCTTTTAAGAATATAATTTTTTTTTTTTTTTTTTTTTACAGTTTTTAATATGAGAGATTATTCAGGTACTGAGGTCATGTCTACCCTCTAGAAGATTCTTTAAATATCAGCCACCACGAGTCCTATTTAACTATCATTCCTCCAGTCTCAGAAGAATATATGTTCCTAAGTATTAGCACTTCTGATTTTCATCCAGGTTATGGATCTTATTTCTCTCTTCTGGAAGGAAAAAGAGGAGATGACAGCAAGAAGACTCCCCCTCATCTCTGTACATCTCAATAGTACTGTAATAAACGTAGCCTGTGTAGGATTAGTTACTACAGTTGTATTACTCTTCAACAAGCAATAGGTAAGCTCCAGGATGAGATAAACATGCTATATCAGATTTTTCTTCTCCTTCCACACAATACTGCCACCTCTCTCTGCCCTAAACCAAAAATATCTACTCTACTGTCATTAACAGGAATGATCAAGCCAGGTGTACGTAAGAAAAAAATCTACTTCTCTACATGCTTACACAAAAATAATATTTATTAAAAAAAAAGATCTCATGGCTTTTTGTTTGTGGTTTAGTGATAATATTTATGTGAATGAAAGGAAAGAAAATTGTAGGCCACAGTGTTGGTGGAGACACTACAGGTGGCAGTAGTGTACATTCTATACCTGACAGGGTTGCACGTATCTGGGGTTTCTCTTTCTCTGCCCCCACTCAGCTGCTTTCCCAACCCTTTCCCAAAAGCTACTGAGCTTTTAACAGCAGATACAACCCATAAACTTTTCAGAGTATTGTCTGATTCTGCATTTCTGAGATTTGCTAGTGCATTGGGAAGTTTCCATATTTTCTACAATCTTAGCCCCTCTTTGTATCTGTTTTTCTTTCATTACTAACTGATAATGCATCCCGTTGAATGCATCAAATAATGCTCGATTCTCAACTTGGGAAATGCAGCTCCAGTTCCAAATGACAACACACCCTCAGCATATTAGCTAGAAAATGACCTTGCCAGCAAGGAGAAAGTCACATTTTTAATACAGCACTAATCATCAGCTAAGTCAATAACCTGAGTTTGAAAAAAGTTTAGCATGATCCATAGAAGAGCCACCAGTTTCTATTGTCTTCTCTGCCCCTGTTAGCCACCCCAAATGTCCTTACAACTTGGATTTCAGCACAAGGTACATTCTATACACTTTTGATGAATTTCTGTAAGTGTCCAAGTTTTGTGCCCCGATATTTTCAAATATTCCTGCTTCCAAGAAAACCAAATTTATAATGTGAAGGGAGGCTGCATATTTCTGGCACATGCAGTCGTGCAGATGTTAGTCCTTAAGGAAGACTATCTTGATTGCCTCCGTGAATAATGGCTACGAGATGGCAAGGAGCCAACAGCTCTCTTATAGCAGAAGGTATAAAACCACTCTCCTACTGAAAGAAGGCCCCCAGTAGGATAATATATTATTACGCATGATTCAAATTACAGGATCTGCAGCAGGGGAGCTAGTGGCTGAATCAGGACAGCCGCACACAGAATACTGATGATGGGATGATGGAATGCATCATGCATTGAAAGAGCTATGGTTTAGTGTTTAAATCCTCTGTATTTTCAAAGTGACTACAAGGATCAATATATAACTGAAGCCCCATAAACAAATCATACATTATTGTGTGCACGGAGGGGGGAAGTTACCATGCTTTCACAAAAATTCTATTTAAGAATACTTCTTTAAATATAATTTTGTTTTACCAAAGACTCTTGACCTCTTGAAGCCCACTAGCAATAGATATAGCTTTAATTTAATAACACAATATTGAATTTGTCTCATATCTGATTCTGTTTCAGCTATTAGAATACTGAAGAGCAAAACCTTGCCTCATTAGATTATGCGGTCTGAAATCTCTGCATTCCACAGTATTCTGGGCTGGTTTAAAATTGTTCGCACAACAAATTACTTTACCCACAAAGAACTAAATCCAAATGTTCAACACAATGTTGGCTAGCCCAAATGTTTTCCATTTATAGTTGAAGACATCTTAAGAAACTGTTCATGTTTATTATTTAAAAACAAACAAACAAACAAAAAACACTCCACCAAACCTATTCCCTAATAGAAAAGTTGGCTAGAGAAGAGTTTTTCAAGCTAAAAATCTAACCTTTTCTGTGCAGATCAAGCATATTCTGAGTAAAAAGAGAAACAGCTAAACAAAAATTCTATATTTCGCTTTGCTGCAACATACCCTGAAGCAGTATGCAAGCTCTCCCTTGACTTCCTTTCATACTGGCTCTTGTATTCAGTTATTCTGGTAAATGGATGCAAATCAGGTGCATTGTGTTGAGGTGGAAGGAAGGGGGTGAAATTTGTTCAGAAATGATCTCAGTTCTATTCATTAATAAAACGACATCTTGGCTGAAAGTGGTGAAGAATGAAATATAGCAGTACTGAACTTCACTCAGTTGTAACAGATGCATGTAAGAACCTTTAGAGAAAGCCATATATGCAAAACGGCCACAGCGAAATGATTTCTGAAGCATTAGAATAAGTACTTAGACCGTGATGGCAGCTAAGGATGCAAACTCGATGCTGCAGCAACACCCTTTTTACCTTCCAAGATGGTTAAAGGTAATCTCAGACTATTATTGAAGGAAGCATTACCACATTAGGTAAGGATTACAAGGAGACAAACATACACGATAGAAAAATATATGCACAATATTCACAATAAAAGATTCTTTTAAAGGTTTTATAGGGCCAACATAAAAAAAAAAAAAAAAAAGAACAATGCCCATGGTTACCTGCAGAGACAGCACACAGTTAAAAAAAAAGAAAATCAGGAAAAATGTAGCCACCGTTTTGCATAGCCATTCAAATTATGCTGGCAGAATAATTAATGGAGGACCTAATCTCTGTGAGGGGAAGAAAAAAAAAAAAAAGGAAAAGAAAAAAGGATACGTTAAACAAAGTTCATTACTGCATGATGTAAATGAGTTTCTCACCAGTGATGTCACTGATTGGCTGGGATGTAGAGCTGGTTTCGAACAGTGCAGCATGGCCGGATTGGCTGCTAGCTCTTCTGGTTACTGCCTGCTTGGGCAGCGGTCGAACCAGACACTTTCTGTCTCTCTTGTTGTCGTTTGAAGCAAATCTTGTTCAGCCCAGCTGTGTCTCCATAGTAGTGGCACCCTAAGAGAGTCTCCCTCCTGCTTCCCACAGCTCATCTGTAAGGCGGTCGCTGCTGTGAAATACCAGCCTTTGGCACGGAGCCCAGACTGCGTTGTTAGATCCGTCTATAATACAGAAAAGAATTTTTTAAAGCAGTTCTTTCACCGAATTACATCCTAAGAAGGATTAATAAGCACTAAATTGCAACTGATTTGTGGACTTTTAAATTATGTAGCTAGCACACTTTCTGAAATAAAACATTATCTGACCTGCAATAGCACAGCGTCATTGGTTATAAAAAAAAAAAAAAAAAAAAAAGGGAAAAAAATAATGAAAGGAAGAAAGAGAAGCAGCAACTCTTCTTGTTTACCTTGATTACAAAAAAGAATTCTTCAATTTTTTCCCCCTAGAAGAGTAACTGATATCTTAGTGCTATGCAAGAATATTTTAAACTATCGCCAGTTTTCTATTTACATCCGAGTCATAATTTTCAGGTTAAGACAAGGGATCTTAATTAGCATTCTCTTTAACTATGCAAACTGAGGGCATGAAAGAAAAATGCTGTATGGAAGAGACAGAGAGAGAGACAGACAGAGAAAGAAGGAAAAGAAAAAAAAAAAAATCTGTGCAGCTTTTACAGTTCAGCTGTCTGACCCCCTGCAAAAAGAATGCAGTCATATCAACTTTGCCAGACAATGGAGTACCTACAGGCTTTCCTCTAGACAAGTCCTTTATAACCAGTCAGTATTATGTGCTGCAGACAGTGGCCAATCGCTAAGCTGCTTTCTACAGCAGTGACACAATAGGTGCACTGGCCACACTGTCCTCCTAGACTCTGACAGCAGTTCAGGTTCATTTTTTGTACAGTGGAACACGCATATGTCTTTAATGTTCCTACTGTATCAAAAAAATATAAATTCAATATCAGCCTGAGCTTGCTTTCTTTTCCCATAATTACATCAGCCTAATTACTGCAGCCGAGCCGCAGTGCCACTGCTCAGAGCGGCGCATAGGCATGCACGTCATATAAATATGCATGAGCACGCCTGCTTATTTAAATACAAAAATGCATCAATTGCTGGTGGTGCCTTTTTGGTTTTGTTTTCTGCATGTCCTTCCTCCCCCCTCCAACACCCCTTCCTGATAAAACCAAATGAGTTAAAGATGCCTAGCAAACATGGTCACCATTTTCTCCCTTTATTTACCCAAACTTTTATTCGTTCCATTCTATTTTCAAGCATTCAGTAGGAACTGAAAAAAAAATTTCAAATGCAAATGAGTCTCAGTTAGCAAGGGGAAGGGTATTGCAGACCTAGGGCATTTCTCTCCCTTGTCACTAACCATCAGAGTGACTGCCTGTAAATGAATCTGCATGCACTCCATCACAGCCACGCATCAGATGCCCAGTTCTTATTAAAAGCCCGATGATCCCCCAGCATGTGCAACACATCCAGCTCATGTGTTTGGGTATTCTGTAATTACAGCATCTCTTGTAACAGTACCTGAATCCGCTCATATAGTCGAAAGATTAAATCATCACTATTCACGTATTAGACAGACATAATTGGCCACATTCTATAGTGGGAATCGCCATGCTAATTTTTCTGATTTTATGCATGGGATTTACATATTCATGAAGAGAATAGCTGTTATGACCGCCGACAGAGCAACATGAAAAGAAAAGACACCATTCTCCAGCACACAGAGTATACAAAACCTAGGGGGAAAAGATGTAGCATATGGCGACAAGGAGAAGAAGTTGTTTGGCTTTCGAGGGCTATTTTATTTCCTATTTATAAATTCTAGGTAGACGACTTCCAAAAACACGTAAGTATTCTGAACACGAAAGCAAAGTAAATCTGTGTTATTAGTAATCATCCACTGGTAGCTGAAATAAAATTATTTTCCAGTTGGTGCCCAATGTTCTGCAAGTTTTGACTTTGCATTAGGGACCATTTTCAGTTTATAGATGCTTAGGACGTATTCATGCAAGAATGCACAAAAATACTAACGAATCAGAAAGGAATAGAAATTCCGTCCGATATTTTAAAATCTTGATTTCATATTCTAATACTTGCTCTGAATTAGGGAATTATACGTGTCCCAGGAAAGCTGGTGTTCTTCATTACCATTGCCATTTTTTTCCCAACCTATTAGAACTGCATGTTTTCCAAATCTGATGAAATATATCCTCTGAGTGACTTTCATGTTCATTGTTTTTTAAAAGAAAAAAAAAAAATCAGCAGAGGAAAGATAATTCAGGCAGTATTGCAGACACTGCGTGCATTTATTTTTGTAACAATTTCATATAAATAAACACATTATGCTGACTGTAACCTTGTCCCTTTTATGCATTTAGTATAATTATTTTTAAATGTTTGTTTATGTCTCTGGTAGCTGCCACTCAAAACAGCCCAAATTTCCCTTTAATAGCCAGATAACATTACCTACAGATGTGTGCTTTTCCCTACATTTTCCTACATTTGGTAAAGATAATACTACAGATAGCAAGGTGAAGATAATTAATTTTCCAGTGGGAAATGAAACATTTTAATGCAATAGCCATACATTCGGCAGGCCTTGTGGTATATTAGTTTTCACAAAACACTGTACTGAATACTACCATAAAAGAAAAAAAGAGGGTTTTCTTCTCCTTACACTTGTATACTATACATTTCTTTGAATCACAATCCTTCAATGTAGTCATGCAATAACATTTTTTTAATGGCAGAAATTATATATTACATTGTAAAAATATATTTTAGAAGGTGGTACTTTTTTATAAGATACCATTATAAATTCAACTAACTATACTGAATGCGTATTTTAAAAATAATCACAAAAGCAATTGCTTTTGGTTTTCTACAGTAGATTTTGCAAAAGCAAATAAACAGTAAAAAAATTAAAAAATAACTCATTAATATTAACTAAAGCATAGTTCTTCAACCAGATCACTGTTATTGTCCCTGTCAAAACAACAAGCTGCCGAATACATTCTCTGTGTTCGTCTCCACCTAAAATTCAAAATCCAGTGACTCCAAATCTGTGAGCTAATTATTAATTTTCCCCTTCAGCTTAAATGTCTGGGCTATGACATCATATAGCACAAAATAAGCTTCATTGCTAAAAGGGAAGCCTTTACAGAGCAAAATGATGATACATTGTTTTAAGGTATGAACCTTTTAAAAACCGTAGCACGGCCTGAATTCAAGAACCCTACTCCATAATTTCAAGTAAATCAATGCTAATTGGTAGCTTTTGTTAGAGGGTAACATCTGAAAACTTCAAGTATTCATAGGAGAATTGAGAAGGTTTTGCTCAAGAAAAATCTGTAATTTTATGTTCCATGCTTACCGAGAGAAAAAAAAACATATGTTTTTTTTCTTGTAGCAATGAACCTGACGAATTTCAAGCACTGTATTGAAGTAAATGAAATCACATACATCTAAATGTGGGCAGATTTGTGTCTCATTTTATAATCTCTATAATACTGAGTGCTGATTTTTTTGTTTAACTCATTCCAGCAGAGTAAACATTTGTAACAATAGTGCAAGTTAAGAAATTTCAGCAAAAATATTAACTGATTTGTTACACCTGGCATCAAATGAAATGGACAACAGTTAAAAACATCTATCTATGTTTAGAGTAATGTTCTAATTCTAGAACTTCATCATGTACCACATCAGCTTTCTATATCCTTCTTTAATTTAAATTGCTGTATTCTTTACAAACTATCATATTTTATTCTGTATTTTTATAACATGTAGCACTATCAGCCTCAGTCCTTTATTCAAGTTCATACAAGTTCCCAGAAAACACCACATCTACAGCATTAGTTATGAGGAGACTTAGTATATATACTTGCTACCCCTTCAGGTTCTGAATTGTGGTCTGAATTTTCAAACAACATTCAGACTCTGGCATCCATGTTTAAACTCTGGTCCTGCTATAAACCTCATTCCAGAAAATTACCACATAGCTGACACTTAAGATCCTAAATAAGCAGGTAGTCTGACTTTCAGAAGCTCCAGAAACCTGCACCTCAATTGTGCACTACAGGAGCTCCTGTTAACTGAACTGCCATAATACGACACAGATGCCAAATACTCGGTTTTCGTAAAGGACCTGATGCAAATATTGACCTGATCTTTTTCTTTTTAGTAAATCTTACAATCCCAAATGCTCTGATGATGGAATAAAGCTTTCCAAGCTTGGGCTTGTAACCTTCTGTGAAAAAGTAGCAAAGGCTTAAGAAGTGAGAGGTGTAGCATTCAATATTACTACTAAAATTTGTGGCAACATAAGACAAGTATTTGAGTTGATGCAAAATATCAGGGATGTAAAAAAGTTTCAGTAAAAAAAGTTTAGTTATCATGTAATAATCTGTATCTAATCTCTGCATCTGGACAAGTGCTAAAACTTGGAAATTCTTTGCCCAGGGTCTAACAAGTTTAGTTTTCAAGTCCTCTGGCATTATGGCACCGACAGACACACTGACTAAAATTCACTGAAGGATTTCCACCTTCATATCTCTCATGAAAATATCCAGTCAAACAACCCTACATAGGAACAGTGAGCCATAGTAATTTTTCTCCCTTTTTTAATTCAGGTTTTGCAGGAAATTTTGCTGGGCTACATACTCAGTAAATACAGAGCCTATAACTTTAAAAATGAGATTAATAAAAGCAGATAAAGGTGCATTGTTTTGAAGCAAAATTGTAACCTGTTTACATGTAATGTTTCAGACATTCTTCAGGGATTTATTCCATGTCTTCTTATTTTTATTTATTAATTTAAAATAATGGAATTAAAATTGCCTGTCACTTCTAAATGTCACTAAGGATTCACATTTAGGAAAACCTGCAATTAATCCATTTTTAGAATATATTAAAAACTATTTGCCTAAAGTCTTTGCCACTTAAAAGTATGTTCCAGTGGAAAAACTCATCTTCATTTACCCCTTCAAGAAACTTATCTTAGGGTTATTTTAACCCTCATTTCCTACTCAGCTGCATCTTCCCCTTATTCAGAATTCATCCTTTCCTCAGGCTCTACTTAGTCCTCCTAAAGAGGAAAAATTGAATGATACGCTTTTGACAGTAATTTAATTAAACTGCTTGTACAGTCATGTAAACATATGATTAAGGGTCTATTTCTCCACAGTAGTTACACTGCTGTAAGCACTTTTACATTGCAGTACCTTACCTACCATAAACCTAATTTCACTTACCTGTCTCTCATTTATTTGGGAACAGAATACTCCAGGCAAAGTTACATGGGCCATTGCTATGTGACTATTTGATCTGTTGTATGTTTATGGCCTACCATAAGATGTTGTTTTAACTGAGCTAACTGAAGTAAGTTCTGGTTTAACAGAGCTTTCCTTCTTTTTCTTGCACATGCATTACGTAAGTCTCCATAAATACTCATTTCCAGTAGCAAACACTCTGAGTTTTGGTGTTTTGTGGGTTTTGGGGGGTTTTTTTGTTTGTTTTAGTTTGGTTTGTTTGTTTTGGTTTTTTTTTACTTCATACTAGTACCAAAGCAACCACACACTAAATGATGGATCTACGTCTGAATGCTGTTTTATCTTAAGACAGAGTAAATGAGTCCATCTGAAGGCTGGTAGATGCTATGGAACTGTTTTATGTTCGAATTACCAGGACCCAGAGACAAAGATAATAATGTTCAAACTTATTAGTGTCCTTATTCATGATGAGGTACCATTGCTGTGAAGATGACTGAACACACCCATCTACATCATAAAGGATTTTTGTTTTATTATTAAATATGCATCTTGGACAAACCTGGAACTACTTAATCTACGTTGAATGCGAGAGCTTACTTTTAATGGAGCCTATTTGGGGTAATATTTTGGCACATCTTTCAGCCAGCAGCCAAGCAGAAAGCCTATGCTACCCAGCTGTAACTCCACTTATCTGGCAACTTATGTTTTTGTAACCTCAGGTTAACTCTCCTCTAATACAGAAAACAATCACTGATTTTGAAAGAAAATGCAAAGTTACAAAGTCCTCCAAGCACAAGATGTCTAAATACTAAGTACAAGATGTCATGGGCAAGATGACAGCCCCCCTCAGTCCACATGTAAGATCTTTCAGGGAGGCAACATCAATCTGGACCACTGAGAAAAGCAGCAAGACAAAGCAGGATGTGTACTGACAGGTACCTCTGACACGCTGTTATACAAGGCAGTTCCACCACTTCCCCTAAAACACAAAACACCTCCATCCATTAGCAAATAACACATGCATGAGACCTTATAAGCTAGCAATCTGGGCAGGATTTGGTGGTCTGTGTTTAGTGTTAAACAATTTAGGACCACCTGGCCCCCCAGGATGGAAAACTACAAGTCCTATGTGGTAGTTGGCCAACATGGAAAATTTTGGATACCTACCAGTCTTGTATATGGCATTCAGTGCCTTGCTTTAAGATACTGAATCTCACTCTAAGATTTTACCTTCCCCTTTCAAACAAAACTCATCTTGAAGCAGTCCAATCTTTTTTCTCTCTCAGCAATCCACAGCCTACACAATCCTCTCGGCAGCAAGCCATCCCTCCTGGACTTCTCTATTCTGCTAAGGCAGTGCCACAGAAAGGTACCTCAGTTGCATTGCAACATCATTCTGACACTTTCATATTGTGGTGGGCTGATGTTGGCTGGCTGCCACATGCCCACACAGCCACTCTCTCACTGCCCCTCCTCAACAGGACAGAGGGAGAAAATAAGATGCAAAAGTTCATAGAGCAAGATAAAGACATGACAACACTCACAAGTTTCCATCACTGGCAAAACAGAGTCGAGTTGAGGAAAGGTAAGTTAACTTACTGCCAGCCCCCAGTGGCACAGAGGGGATGAGGAAAAGTGGCTTCCATCAGTCTGTAATAGCTCCTCACACTCTTCCCCTGCTCCACTGTGCATCTTTTGCACAGGCTGCAGTCCTCCAGAATAAACCTGGTCCTGGGTGGGCTCCCCATGGGCTCCAGTTCCTTCAGGGGATATCCACCTCCCCGGTGCGGTCCTCCACAGGCTGCAGAGTTGATACCTGCTCGACAATGGTCCTCTCCAGGGGAAACCCTGATAGGGCACCTGAACCACCACCTCGCCCCCCTCTCTCCTGGGTGCTCGCAGGGCTGGTTCTCTCACATTTCCCCTCTCCCCTCACTGCCAGGCAACATTTTTCCCTCCCTTAGCCAGGCTCCTTTCCCTGCGGCACTGCCATCCAGGCCGTGGGGCTCGGCCATACCCTGTGGTGGGTCAGCTGGAGCTGGATGGGACCAGCTGTGTCTGGCACAGGGCAGCTCTGGCCCCTCCACACAGAGGCCACAGCTGCAGCACCCCTGCCAGAGACTGGGCACCTCTACCCAGGGTACACTGTTGTCTCTTTCTTGACTGAAAAGCTTAAACAGTTCACACAGATTTTTTTTTTCCTCGACAGATAATGTGCTTAAGTGAACACACAGTGTCTTCATAGCTTGCCTGTGTGAAGCACTGCTGTGAAGTAGCTATAGTGCTCACGGCTTTTCATCCCAATCTCGGGTTTCTCCACAGAGTGCTTTTGTTCTCTGTGGACAGGTATCCTCAGTCAGCCTTCAGGACAAAACATGTATAAAGACCATTTTCTGTCCAGCAGTTAAATTCCTTCTGCACACAGGTACAATAAACCCCTGCTGCTGTCTTACCTCCATAAAGCTGGAGATGCAGAAAGAAAAACCCTTACAAGAACTGCTCAAAACCTCACGCTCTCTGACTTCTCTGGCCATTAGTTGCTGGTGTGATCTAAGAGGTTACTACCCCCAGTTATGAATCTGCAATGAAGGAGCAGAACAACCCTTCAAGCACAGAAACAGTAGAAAAAGCTTCCACTATCAGCTGCTGTTCTACCCATCCCACAGGTCTGGGTAGATAAATACAGACAGGTAATAAGACTGCTCCATAGCCTTTTGAACTCCTCCAAACAAGCCTGTTACTGAAGAAAGGAACAACAGTTAAAATAATGCCTACTTAACTGGCAAAGGACAAAAAAAGGCTGGCCAACTTAAGCCCAGATACATAGTCATGGGAATATCCACGAAGACACCTAAATACTTTTTTACTAAGAAAGAAACTCACCTATTACATTCCCCCTTTGCATAATTCTTAGGAAACAGAGCCAGACATCAATCAGAGAACCCTATGTATTACTTTAATAGCTAGGATTAATAAATTATAGGTTTCCTAGTATAAATACACATGCATTCAGTGCAAGCTGCTTTTTGAAACGTATTGATAATTGTGAAAGAATTTGGACTGTTCCCAAGTCAAGCTGCGGACTCCACACAATAGGAACCTTCCCTGCAATATTCACTGCCACAGTCTGCATTGTAACCTTCTCCTTGATTTAACACACCTAGGTGATGCTGAAATCCTTCACAAGCCTATCTGTCCTTGACAAAACCAGTACTTGATGATCCTCAGATGTAATGCACAAGGCACAAAAGAAATAAAGAAGAGAACACAGAAGTAAGATGCTGATGCTCCATGGCTCCTGTTGCCCCTCCCAGCAGAGGGATGCTGCTCATGAGCGCTCAGAGGCTGGCCCAGTTGTTCTTGTGAGCAGGCTTCTCTACACAGAGATGGGAAATCTCTGTTCTAGAGGCATGTGTCTGAGTTCCTTGCCCTGGTCTCTTGATGGAAAAGGTCAAGGGTTGCTTGGAAAGCTGCCATGCCCTGGGGAGTAGACAAAAAGTCAGAGGAGTTTCTGCCTCATCAGAGTTTCTGGCCCAAGCAACATGTGCTGTAAAAATTAGGATTCTCTGCTGCTCCCCACAACTGTTTAGGTTGTTGTTTTATTTGGTTGTTTTAACTTATCTGGGAGTAAAGTGGACATGCCTAAGAAGTTTCTTTGTTAACACTGCATTACTTGCTCTCCTGAAGGAATTAGCTGGAAAAACTGAGATGCCACAGCCAGGTTAGTTATACAAAAGGATGACCAATCACCTGAGGTGTTTTCAACAGTTGTCACCCTAGTTTCACAGCCCACATGATCAACCTGTAAGACTCTTCATGAACAACAGTGCTTTCAGAAACTGATTCTGCACCTGGGAGATTGTCTCAGAAACCCAGATCCATGCCTGTGATCAGCAATGCCCTCCTCTTGCATCTTATCTACTGGTGCTACTAACAGCTGTCAGGAACCTGTCCAGAGACACACTGGACCAAGTTGCATGTAGTGACATACTTCAAACCTAATTTCCAATCTAGCTCTGAGAATCGGTTATTTGTCCTAAGAATATATAAGCCCAAGGGAGACTTAAGTAAGATGTGCAGGGGGACTTGCAGAGAGACAAAGCTGCTTTCTTCATTCTAACTGAAGAAACAGCTCTTTATGCAAAATAGAAACTAAAGGCTTGGAGCATACATTGAACTAAAAAATACAGTGCAAACATTCCCCAAAACATTAGTCTGTTCCTGCTTTGCCAAATAAGACATGGTAGCCATTTCCTTAATAGGAGGACTAGTCAGGGGAGAAAAAAAAAAAGTATTTGTATAAATACTAGATCTTGACATATTTTCTGAGTATTACACAAGTATTGATGAAGTTATCCTCAAAACACTCACAAAAGGTATGGCTGCTACCTTTGTAATTTTACAGATGAGAATTTAATCATTTATATTTATTCATCTCCTAAATGCTCATTCCTGTGAATAGATCTAGAGCAAAAAAGAGGAATCAGCCTGATCTACACTATATAAGAATTCAGTATTAGTCCAACTTAAAACACTAAATTTCTATTAGCTTTCATTACACTTCTATGAAATACAACATATATGGAGCATATTGTGTATATAAGGAAAAAATACAGATGTTAACCTGTCACCTGCAGCTACAGTAAGTACTAGTGAGAAAGCAAAGGAGGATAAATTGAGTAGGTAAATTATCTAAATCCGAAGCTTGTAAGCATGCATGCAACTCTTTATAGCAAGCTGACAAAACATTATACTACAATAAGGTTTCCCATTATCCAGGTATTTTTTTTCTATAAATAACAAAAATTAATTTAATGTAATCACTAAAACTATAGACAAAATGAGGGCTAATCTTACAGTCTATGAAATTCCTTTTACTTTGAACAATATTTGGCTACTGGATTTATGGCATGATACAAGAACAGACTGCTTCTCTTCCATGGACTGTAAGGGGGGACTCCTCCTGACACCATTAGCTTTCTTTGCCTTAGCTCTTTAAGATATACCCCCTCCACATCAAATAAAAGATCTTACATATCACAAGGACTTTCATAAATGCATAGATCGTTCACTCAGAACACAATGCCTGTATTAACTGTTGCCTTGTTCATTTGTTTTGCTTCAGAAAGCGACCTCTTGGCCCTCTACTTGAAAACAGAGGTGGGAGATAAGAGTGCAGAAGATGAAGTCTTAATGAACACATGCTCAAGGAAACATTCAAGGATTTCACTGTGGGATACCCTTTACTATCAGTGGGGGTTGTTTAGGGATTTAGCTACACAATGCTTTGAAAAGATGCATCTCTGTGTTGGCAGGAGGAAATAACTCCTCTGAATTTGTCTTTACCCCTATGTCTCTAGCCAGGGAGGTTAATAAAAGGTTTAAAGAGAAACAGTGGCAGGATAGATATTCTGGTATGAGAGCAATGCTGCCTGTCCTGCTGGGGTCTCAAGTCTATTTGACATGACACTTCATGCCATCACTGTACAGCAGGGAAAAATGCAGGCATAGAACTATGTGCACTGCACACTTTAAGCATCAGCCCACCCTGAACATTCAAGCAAGCAAAAGCACTAGAGAACTTAACGTGTTTGCCTTTAGTTCCAGTTTCCACCAATTAAAACATACAGATTTTACTAATTTCTTAGGAAAAAAAATTAAGAAACTAATAAAAATCCAGGAACAAACTCATGTTACCTGCATCCTTTTCAACACCCCACAATTTAGCTTTAAGTTAGATTTCAACTACAGTCTTATGTAATAGGGGGGTTGTGCTAAGAATTCTGTTTCCACCACTACCTAAAGCAATAGTTTGCAATTCAGTAGGCAAAAAACAAAACAAAACAAAACAAAAAAAAAAAAAAAGAGAGAGACTCAAAAAACAGCAATCTTCAATTCATACGTGACAAACAAGAAATATTTAGCATTAGCCATTCTGGAGGCAGCTAGAAAAGGAAAGGAATGGAAAAATATCCATTAGTCAACTAGGGATTCAGTTAATACCACACTTTGCGCAGGAAGATGAGGAACTTAACAAGACTTATTAGCAGGAATTCCATGCTGGTGAGATTTTGTCTAGTTTTTGTTGAGAAATAAAAGGATTTCTGCAGGCAAGACAGCATCCTAACCTGCCACACAGTGTTGGTGGAATGTGACATTTCATTATTCTGTAAACCTGCTCACAAGACATGAGAAATACTGTCTTGAGGAAGTAGTATGGTGACTACTACTGAGGCAAGTGAAGCACAACCCAAATGCTGGTGCACTGCAAAGACACATCTTCTATTATAACTATTTCATCTAAGTACCAGCCCATCTGGAGTACCTCCTCTACTACATAATAGGCCTTCAGATGTGAAATCCATGTAGACAATATGACCCCATTGAAACATCTCGAATAAAGACCAAACGAACAAGATGCACGTGAGATTTAAAAATTGACTGTGGAGAAGAAAAACTCATCATAACAAGTTAAAAGTGAGAGCATTAAATTCGTATCTGCTCTGGTGCTATGCAACCACCAGACTGTCTATGGTTGACATACATTGTATGAGCCTGTATGTCTGAGTCTATGGCTTGCTGCACTACGTAAATCTCTTTATATGAAGTCCAATGCATCAAGCAATTGACATAAACATTGATTGTGCTGCATGCTATCTGTCCCATATGTTGACACAGCAGTGCTTTCTGTCGTTTTTAACAGAAATAACATATCCTCCCATTTTTCAGCATATAACTCAAGAAAGAGATCATCAGGCGCAAGGGTCTTGCTCTGTTTGGCAAAACAATGATGAGAACTGTCCAGTGGTCAAAGAGGATTTAGCTTATTACCCTAATCTACACAAGTCTTCCATACATATTTTGTTACAATATGATAAAAACCACAGCATACACATTCTTTCCATAAACGTAACACACAAATTTGTATGTGTTCTCCCTCTTGCAATGGAGAGAAAAAAACCCCAAAATTCTCAAGGGGTCTGATCCACCTGGCCCTCTGTTTCCTTCTTTTCTATTTTCAACGTGCTCTTCAGAGGCTGGAGAGGTCTGATTCTGGCCCCTAAAACTTGGTATGACAAAACTCAATTTTCCCTAACCAGGAGTGATAAGATTTCACCCTGCTTGATACAACCATTCCATATGTCCATGTGCATTATTCTAAACAACACATCCTCCTGACCCACGACAAGCTGTTTCAGTAGTGTTAGATAAGGATGCTAATACCACTGTTGATTTCAAGTGTCTTATTTTCTACAGGTGCTGCAAGCATTTATATACACACACTTTCCAACTAATGACCAATGCTAAAACCACAGAGGAATACAGGATTTATGCATCATAGACATTTTTGTTTCCTGCAGCAGTAAACCAAAACTAATAATTTCCATGAATGTATCTGATCTGGCCAGTCATTTGCATGATGCAAAATATTTTGCTCCACAGCTAACTTGCTACATATTTCCAAACAAAAATATCAAGAATTATAATATTTACAAACAGCGACAAAAAGCACAGCTGTTTATGTGCAAGGAAAAGATTGGACTGAAAAAAGATTGGACTGAAAAACCTCCAGTGGGTTTTGCTGTTGGGTAAAGGTACATGTTTTCCCGTGTGCATATTATGTATGGACATCAAGACAGTAAATGATAAGATTTGCTATAGAAGCACATATATACAAAAAATTTTTAGACATGATTGTTCCCATATGTGCTATTCTAAATGCAAGGAAGAATTTTTATTTTCATCCCCTCAAATTCTGAAACTTGAAGCAGTAACTATTTTTTTCAGAAAGCACTCCATCTCTTGTTTTCTCCTTTCCTCCTACACGCTGCACCCAATGTACAAGAAATTGTTCATGTTCCACAAAAAGTACCATAGAAGGAGAAAGCCAATGTTGCATATACCTTTAAATACTTAGTACCAGCCACCAGGTTATACTTCAAATTTAAGTGTGGCTGCCTAAAAGTCAAGAAAGTTCCTTTACATGATACGTTTTTTGCCATTTTCAGGAAAACAAAGCAACTCAACATGACAAATGCAAATAAAGCAATGGACAGCAGTCAAGTTTTGCAAAACCTTGACAGAAAAAAAGTTAACATGTTCCCTTAATTATTGTCAGATGACATGTATGACATATATGTCATCTGTTGTCTTATGTGCATCTCTTGGAAGAAATGCTTTGTAGCCTTTTGGTGTGGAAATTTACATAGCCCAGCTTCAAAACACTGAGCATCTCACACAGCCACAAACCATGTCCTCTCAAGTGTCACATCCCATTGCCCTGACACAAAACACCCTGCTGTTTGTGAACATCCTACAAGAGATTACTTCATCTTTGTTTTCTCGTACTGAAAAGTCAAGGCTGACTTCAAAACTGAAACAGCCAGTCTCTTGTCACTGAAAACTTGATCAGGTGTTCTACCACTGCAGCAGTTCAGATTACATTTCTAACAAATACCACAAGCAACAAAATGCTTTCAGCTATTAAATCTCTTACATAAGTGTTGAAAGTAACTCAAACCAGCTGAAGCAAAGTGCAAGATACATGGATAGTGTCGCTGTTCTTGTTAAATTTTTCCTGTGCTGTTGATAACTGATGACACCCACTGGAACATGACTATTATTTTTTAGACTCTGAATAGCATCACAGTTTCAAGTGCTACATTAACTTCAGAGAGATTTCATTATGACACTCTAGCAAACTAGGAAAGAAGATGGGAAGGTGTAAACCTCAACTTTTCCTGACATGGCCAGTCTAATAGGGAGCCAGAAATGCATTCACTTAAAATGAAAGGAAAAAAAAAAACACAACACCCCCCCAAAAAAAACCCAAAACAAACAAAAAAACCCCCACACAACCCCAAAAAACCCACAACCCACTAACCTAGATCCATCCTGGGCTGCAATAATAATTTCCTTTATTCGCCATGCTACTCACATCAGCCATGGCATACAATAAGCGTTCCAGTAAAGTGCTAAATAAGCAATATTATCTGGAAATGGTCATACCTGCCAGTCATCATATTAGTAGGTTAATAAAGATACATAACCAACCATTTAGCCACATTACTACAGAGACGGCTTGTTTTGTTCCAAGTAACTCGGTGCACTCTTGAGACAGAACAAATGAACAATCCTTCCTTCCTTTTCCCCGTTCCCTGTCACTACCCAAGAAGAATATGTAAGTTAGAAACATGCAGAGGTCACTGCTACACAGCCATAAATGCAGCTAGGTGAGTGAAAATAAGTACACACATCTGGTAATCAAATCCTCTGGACAGAGTCGAAAATGAGAAAAAGGTTGTTTGATAGGAAGAGAGGCAACCAGCCAGGAGAACAAGTCTCAGCAAGAACAGGAAGGCAATATAGCTCTCTGACTCTATGCTGTTGGAGCTCATGGGCATGGGGTACAGTGGGGTCCAGCAAGACAGAGGATGTACAAGAAAAAGAGAGAGGAGGGTGTGAAGGAAAGCTGAATGGAATTCAGTGTTCCAGAGAGTTGGGGGGGCAGGGAGGGTAAGACTGAAATTGTCAGGCAAAGGAAATGTACAATTTGTTTTGTCCTTGTGGACACCATTCTCCTCATCCATCTGTAACAGACTCTTCAGACAGAGACAGTTCCTGCTCCAGAAAGTTTAGTAATCAACAATATATTTGTACAGGACCTCAAACACAACAAGACCTCTGGATATTGCAGAAATATTTTTTTTTTACAAAATCAGAAATAGGAGATGGAATAAAATCTCTGAAAGTTGAAAGAAATGGGGAAGGTTAAACTACAACCAATATAAGCTGGATTTACTTTTCCTGAAGTGCATCATCACTGACATTTATACCACTGCTGCTAGATCAGTTTAAAGACTGCAGCACAAATCTGAATTCAGGTCAAATTTACCTGACAAAAGTAATATCAAATACTCCAGTAAGGTGTAGTATAAGGGAACCAACACCATCAACAACGATGGTACAAAGAGAGAGAAGCAATCTATGAGTAATACTGCAGAAAGAATGAAAGGATAAATTCTAGTTTTCTCTAGGTGGAGAATTACATATACCCCAAAAATTACTTTTTTTACTTCATTATTATTTTAAAGCAATACAGATAAATTGAAGTAGTAAAAAAAAAAAACCACAAAGTGTCTCAAGCTTATTTCCAACTATCATCTGTTACTGTGGCATCCCCATTTTCCAGGTGGTTTGATATTTTATGTGGCCTAGAAGGCTCTGAATCATGAAATCGTAGAAACATAGAAATGTCTGGGCTGGAATGGACCTCTAAAGGTCATCTAGTCCAACCCCCCTGCAGTGAGCAGGAACATCTTCAACTAGATCATGTTACTCAGAGTCTTGTTGAGCCTCACCTTGACTGTCGCCATGGATGGGGCCTCAACCACCATCCTGGGCAACCTGTTCCAGTGTTCCACCTTCATCCTGGTAAAGAACTTGTTTCTAACATCCTATCTAAATCTACTCTTCTGTAGTTTAAAACCATTGCCCCTTGTCCTGTCACTACAGGCCTTTATAAAGAGTCCTTTTCCTGCCTTCTTGTAGGTCCCCTTCAGATACTAGAAGGTCACTATTAGGTCTGCCCAGAGCCTTCTCTTCTCCAGGCTGAACAACCCCAGCTCGCTCAGCCTGTCTTTGTAGAAGTGCTCCAGCCCTCTGATCATTTTTGTGGCCCTCCTCTGGACTCGCTCTATCAGGTCCATGTCCCTCCTGTGCTGAGGGCTCCAGAGCTGGATGCAGTATTCCAGGTGAGGTCTCACCAGAGCAGAGCAGAGTGGCAGAATCCCCTCTCTCGATCTGCTGGCCACACTTCTTTTGATGCAGCCCAGGACGCGGTTGGCCTTCTGGGCTGCAAGCACACACTGGCTGCTCATGTCCAGCTTCTCATCCCCCAGCACCCTCAAGTCCTTTTCTGCAGGGCTGCTCTCTGTCACCTCCTCTCCCAGCCTGTATTGATAGGGAAGACTGTTCTGGCCCAGGTGTAGCTAGGATGTTAAAAAAATTACTGTTTGGGCTTCACACGTCTATTTTTTTAGATCTGAACACAAAACTTGGACCCATGAGCCCTAATTTGTTCCCACATTTCCCCACCTTTTCCATCACTTATTTTGTGTTGGAAAGAGCTTAATAGACTTACTTTTTCATAATGCAACAAATCCCCATTTTGAAAATATTCTGCTTTATATCCAAAGTAGATTCCAAATCGACCAGTTAATTTCAGCAAATCCTACATGGGGGGGGGGGGGGGGGGGTGAAAAAAAAAAAAAAGAAACAAAAAAAACCACCCAAAAAAAAAAAAAAAACACAAAAAAGCACAGAAGAAAAAAAAAAATA
>JANIJG010004159.1:0-23985 GCA_024611175.1 Megaceryle torquata | reverse complement strand
GAACGGAGGCGGCCCAGAACAAAAAAACAAGCAACAAAAACACCCCCCCAATACAAACAACAACACCCAGAAAGATCAAGCAGAAAAACAAGTGCACATAATCTGCACATGGATAACCTGACCCTAGCTGATATTTACATTGCTGTCATACTCTTCATATATTTCTTTCTTGCTTCTTTTCATGCACCACTTTTTCTTTCTTTCTTAAAATGCTTTCCAAACAAGAACTATAAAAATAGCCTGTTGTAGTCTTCAAATACTGATGCCCTTCTATGAAGAGTTCCTACTTAATTTCTTCATTTTCTTTGTTGCTATTATTTGGCTTCAAGTCATACATTCCAATGTAAGGTTATTGAATAAATTTCAGTTTATTTATTTAGTTTCTGAAACTATGAACCATTTATGGTAGAATATTTTAAGAACCGTATCTTCCCCTTCCTAAGGCCACCATTCAACACTGTGTTCATTAAAAAGCATCTTCCCTAGTGATGATAACTTCTTCACCTTCTGGTAAGAACATACCTATGTCATTGACACAGCCTCACACATCATACTGGGCAGGCAGTACAGCAACTGAGCATATGAAAAGATGTTCTGAGGTCAAAAGTACTCTACAGCAAATACCTTGAAAATTGTGTAGCCATCTAACATATTAGTCTTTGTGTTAGGATAACTGAGCATCTAACCATTTAAATTTTTCTCTTCTCAGTGCTAATATGAAAATTAAACTGACTGCTTCATGCCAATGAAATACATATGTTGCTATCAATAATTTGGAACTCTAACTGACACCACCAGTTCAGGCTTCACTAACACATGCCAGTTCAACACCAGAGACTGAAAACCCCTTCAGAAAGAATACATACATACTCTTTTGGTCAGTTTACAAATATTGACCACACTTTTATATTTTATTTTAAAATAATTATATAATAGAAAATAGAGTAAGGTTGCCCCTAACTTCCTTTTCCTCTGATGGAGTTGTGGTACAACGCTGATCACAGAATAGAAACAAAAGATTAGTGACATTTCCATGCACCCTTGAGCATCTGCACTTCATAAGAGCTAGGATTTGTCATCCTTATTAGCATTTTTACTAGGCTTGTAATACTTAGGTACTTACTTTTTCATACCCACTGATGTGAATATGAAATACATAATACAGTACTTAATTTTTATTTGTAACAAAACTCTGCTTATTGTCAGTCTGATTCATGGAGATGTTTCCTATTCATTTCCTGCACCTAGCAAAGTAGACAAACATTGGTCTGTTTCTTGGTAACTGATGAACTTTTCTTTAATAGCACATAGATCAACCTATATATAATGTATTTATGCATTGTGTACAAAATATATATTGTGCCTACTTAAATTTTTTTGAGAAAAAATATCTGTTGCTTTAGTTCTAGCATCCAAGACATTTGGCATGTATTTGGAGACAACTATGAGGGTTAGTATAGTTTGAGCTCTGATATTCAGGAGATGAAGCTTAGGTTGCTCAGAGAGTTCTTTGCCTCTTTTTAACCACAGGGAACAGCAAAGAAGTTTCAGCTATTGTTTGACAGAATACAGGTCTGAGACAAGACATCTGCAAAAATCCTTTAACTTCCTTTTCCACCCCCAACCACATGAATTGCCCAAGGAGAAGTAAAATAAACAGGCACTGCTTCCAATCAACAAAGCAATATTCTGAGGTATTTTCAGGAGACTTATATGTCTTATGTGTGTATATCTGATCCAAAAAAGTTAAGACACCTTTAATACCTACACATTCAGATACAAACCTTCCAGACTATCAACAGCATCTTCTTAATTCCCATTCCCTGTGCAAACTGATGGAAGAAATATCCATACTATCTCCAGTCTCATATCTGCTGTTGGCCTTGGAGTGACTGCTTTCTGTACCTAAACACAAGTTCTTGGTACCCCAAGAACTATAACTGTGTCTGTCTTCTTTCTTTTCACTTTTATTTTAAGGTATAGTAGACTAGTCAAATCCAAAATCCAAAGCTTTTAAACAGGAAGATTTAATCAACTTATTTAAGTCAACTGATTATCCAAAAAAAGTACAATATTAATTTTCAGTGATAGGACATTTTTTAATGAATCAGTGTTATTTTATATCCATAGTCCAGATTCAAAGACATCAGCCTCCTTCACTGTCATAATATTAAGAAAAATAACTATCATTAAAAAAAATTAAAAATCAGGTCTGTGTCAGAAAAGGCTGTCTTTAAAACAGAAAACAATAGATTTTATTTTCCATAAGAAATTTTAGAAGGTGGATTTTCCTTCATTTGAAATCTTGATTACAGTTCTCTAATAAAAAAAATACACATACAGAGCCACAAATTAAGTTTAATATTCATCTGTATAAGCCATCCGTAAGAAGCCCCTGGATATTGGGTGTTCCTAGTTTGAAACTAAATTATCTGTAACAAGTGAAACTTCACAAGAATTCAAATAAAAAAAACTGTGGAGGGTGCCAATATATAGGCAGTATGCAAGTTGTTCCACAGAACACGACTTAAAATGCTTTCTCTTCTCCTCCTCCCCAATATTTTTCACTAGAACAGGAGGAGATGGTGCTTTTAACACATAACAAAGACATTCAAATAAGATATAAAAGTAGGATAACTTTTGTCCCAGTATCGCACCTGTAGTACATGCCAGAGTAGGCTGCAGGGAAGGAAAACAAAGAGAAAAGTTTGTGTGTTTTTTGGCTTTTTCTGAGAATTACAAAGCAGACAAGGAATCTACTTAAGACAACTTTGCTTTCTATCAAATTCAAAAAGTAAAGCCAAGAAACACTAATCCATCTGATTACAGATAGTGGACAGCCAAATGGTTAGCTGAATGAAATAAAATCAGATTCTGTGGCTCCTACCTGCCATGCATCCTATCTTTGTTCTGAATAATAACAAGGACAGACAGAATCACACTGGAAATTAAGGAGTGGTTTTGATAAATGAGCACACCACTTTTCTATACACTATATATTAGGAACATGATTAAATTCTTTCCTAAAATAAAGCTTCAGAATAATCACAGAGTTTTGCTGATTTGTGAAAGGACTGAACAGCTCTGATATTTGCTATAGTCAAAACTTAGATGAGGAAGTCTATGCCACACATTACTGCAGATTTTTCTTGTTATAATGTCTTAAAATACCTCTTCTTTTTCCCTAAAACAAATACAAATGAGCATGAGCAAGCTAGCTTTCTTTGAAAAAATAAAGAGGAAATAGATTACTACTTAAATTTCCCAGTTCAATATCCAGAATAGCAAGGAGATTTGTTTGTAGATTGTTCTTCATCTTTCTTTTTCTTTTTTTTTTTTTTTTTTTTCTTTTCTTAAACATTGGGAGAAAAAGACATCCTGGCTCAAACAAATATAAACTCAAAAGCCAAGCTGGGATTCTTCTCTCTTTTGTCTGTGGGACACAAATGGATGTATATTATTTTTTGATTTCTTTATTGCATTCTGTTCCATAAATTGCCAGTGAACATCCTCTGAGATAAAGTTAAATGGCACGCTTGGAGTAAGCTTGGGTAATAACCTGTCAAAGTTCAATAAATAAATTAACTTCAGTAATGATAGGTGGAAGCACTTGGTTTGAGGACATAGACACAGCTATCTTCAGTTGAAAGTTAGCATTTAAATCTGGGACAGAGATTCCTGACCAGACAAGCAGAAAAAAAACAACATATACAAAATATTTTCCTTTTCTTTGAACATCCCTACTTCTGTCATTTATGTCCTTAAGTTAAAGTCACATGGACAAGAAAATCAACCATGATAAAGTTGGTTTTTTTGGCTAAAGCCAACAGCAACCTCAATTTTTTTTGTCGCCATGTTTTCAGGACTAGCCTTTATATGATGAAGAAAGGGATGCTCATATTGCCAAGCAATGGCCAGACAAAAAGGGAGATATTACAGACATATGAGAAAACTGACATTTAAAGTAAGGGTAGGTTTTTTTATTCATCCTGTTCAGCATTACTCATGAGGAACCTGAACAATCTACCTCCTAGTCTTTTACAACAAGAACAAAACGTAGACATAGCAAAATGTTTATGAAGCTATTTATAGTCCCTACTAACCAGTTCAGACTGAGGATGGTGGGGATTATGTCTGGACACTCCTCTTGCCAAAATTAGTTTTACAGCTGGCAATTCTAAAAGGCCATGTCATTATATCAGTTAGTCGCCCGAGCTATAAAATCTATCATGTTGTGAATCCAGATTCCAGAAGATGACAGCTAAACCAGACTATAAATTTCCTATGCTTATATAATTTTGAATATTTATTTTTCAAATGTACTGAGAAGATACACTTGTATAAACCACAGTTCATTTAAGAGAACATATAAACTCTCATCAGGTCAAGCATTTTTGACAGAGTGGTTTGAGAACACTATTGTAAACTCAAAGACCCCAGGACAGCTGCAAGTGTTTGCAGAATGTAATTTCTAATTCTAATCTACCATTAATGTCTTAAATGACAGTTTAAACATTAACTCAGTAACAGAAAAACATCCTGACTGACAAAGTCATTCACTGGTCTCTACTAGGCAAGAAGGCTGGAGGATGATGACTGCTTCTCCATCTCCCTTTCTGCCTCTCTTCCCAGTTGGTATGCTACAATGCATACCACGCTTTTAGGCCACAGTAATTTTGTGGAAGGGTTTCTCCATAACTCCTCACTACTTCATATTTCACATTAGGGTCTAGCATTCGTCTAAGTTTTGGAGAATCTCCCATGGAGGACTACATATATAATTTACATAGCTGGACACCAAAAACAAAACAAAACCAACAAAAACAAAACAACAAAAATTCTCAAAAACCAACTTTATTCTCTACTAGGTAGCATTTCTATACCTCACTACTACTCATCTTGGTATATAAATACAACAATAAAATGATTAGCAAGTGATAGGCAGCACTGACTACAGCCCACCAGATGCAACTTTCCTAGGGACCCAGTGGAAACTAGGTAGACTTTTTTTACAACCTATGAATCTACAGAAAGCTGTCACACTGGAAAGCAAGACTGGAGAATATGGTTTCTCTTGCAAGGACACAATGGCTTGCTATGATGATCTGTGAGGCATGGTTAAGTACTTGCTTCCTGAGCTCTGCAGAGATCTTCCTCTCATCTGAGCTGTATGCTGCCTTCCCACTTAACCTACACTCCAGAAGTTTCCTCCAGCTAAGCATAGCCAGGCACTGCCTCTGCAGCAGTCAACTCCCTCTTTTGAGGCTTGCACCTCACCTAGTGCGCAGGAGCCAAACCCTCCTCCTTGCTGCTCAGGTGCACCTCTTTTTAAGAAACATAGCACAGAATATATGTGCATTTAATTTTAAGCAAATAGAACAGTTATATCATCTATCACAATTTGAACAACAGTTCCCAAAGATAAGGTTCACAGTCAAACTGGAGGGTTGTATCGTGCAAGATCTTGGCAAAAGTCTGGTAAATTTCAAATATTTTCATTAACAACTTGGAGAGCAAACACATTATAACATTTATGGGTATCACTGAGCTGGGAGGGGTTTCAGGCACCCCGGAGAGCAGGATTAAATTCTGTACTAATTTCAGGAACTGCAGGAGTGTTATAATGCCAACAGATTTCAATTCGATGAAGGTAAAGTTCAAATATTTAAATTCCAAAAAGTGAAAAGACAATATAAAACGTAAAAATAAAATATAAAATTATGGCTAAGCAGCAATAATTGAAGAAGAGTTAATGTGTTATAATAGCTCAAACTGAATAGGAGCCAAAAACATAATGCTGTTGCAAAACTGGCAATGTCAACCTGAAAAATACTTAGTCATGTGTCATGCAAAAGACATGGGAGGTAAGTTTTCCACTCTCTTGGTAATAAGGAGACTCAACTAGAATATTCATTGGGGTCATTTCTCCTTGAGAAAGGCAGAGAAATTGCAGACAGGGTTGAGGAAAACCTTGAGACTGGAAAAATGTTTCACAATTATAATCTGGGAAGTAAGGTTAAGGGAACTGAATGTTTAGTAATAAGTATAGTAAATATAAAGCAGGACAAAGGGTGTAAAATAGAATTCCAGTATGTAGAACTTATTATAAAGCACACAACAAATAATTTCTCTTCATAACTACCAAGAGATAGGACAAGAACTTATTCAATTATTTTTCAATAAGAGGGATTTCAATGGATTACTACAAAAGCTTCTGACTCTAAACATATAGGCAAAGAGAGAGCCCGAGTCACTGCTTTTGCTAGAAAGGGAAACGGTCAGAAGTAAAAAGAACACATACCAATGCTAGTACTGCAAGCTCACATAGTTAACCATATGAAGAACGATAGCACTGGAGTCACTTCACGGATTTTCAAATAAAGGAAAGTTTCACAAACCTAGTTTTCCCAGGAAAACTGTTTCAGAAAGGTTTCAGTGAGAAATCTGCTGGAATGGAGTCAGCCTGCTTGCAAAAACTCTGACATGAAAAATAAACACTTTTTTTCCTGACATAGAATTGGTAACTTTTGAGAACAAAATACTGTGCTTGTTGCTGTGATGGGAGTGGGGGAAGGTCAACATCAAAGAACAGCAAAGAAAAATACTGCATCAAAAATCTTGATCTTCAGAGATCGCTTTAGTACAAAACAAAAACAGCTAACAAAACACAATTATACAATAGCCTTGGAAAAAAAGCTGTCATTCTGCCAAGTGACACATGAGATCCTTTTGGTAACAGGATAAATTGGTGACACATATAGTTTAATAGTTCAAGAACAACTGCATGTTTCTTTTTAAAGGTATAATACAGTGAAATTTTAGTACATAGTGAAATAGCTATTTTCTACTCTTAAAAGGAAATCTTAATTGTTCCCAAGTAACTGCATGCCCATCCCTGTACACTCACCACTACCCATTTTCCCTCCTGAAAAAAATAAGGAAGGAAAAATAAATTTAAATGAGGGAGAAAAGACATTGTGGAAGTGCTGGTTACCAAGACCGCATTCCATAAAACACAAATAAATACAGATATAAATGCTTTATAAAACATAAATAGATGCTTTTCCTCAAGAGTAGAGGATTCATTGTCAGAAACAGAATGCAAGTTTGGGTTGGTATGGGGTTGGCTTTTTTGTTTGGGAATATTTTGGGGGTTCAGGATCACAGATGGAAGAGTGGTTCTTGGCATGTGGCTGTGATTTTAGCTGGCGACAGATGGTGAGGGGTAAATGAACAGGCTAGAAAAGGGAATAGAAATCTATTTTAAAAATAGAAATCTATTTAAATATCAAAAATTAATATTGAAAAGTAGAAATCTATTTAAAAATAGAAATAAAATCTACCTAGAAAAGGTAGATCTCCTTCAAATGTCCCTGTGCTCACCTAGGATGAGTACTACACTGTTGCTGCTGGTACCTGTCATCACTGACACTGCTAGAGACAGTGTCCAAGGAAACTAAATTCTGGACTCCCTCTTGTAGATCCCATTCTCCACTTAGATACATTATTATTTCCTAGCAATTAATAATTAACTTCTACTGTAAAAGAATATCATGGTGAGTAGGACTTTTTCAAATTCCATTTTAAACAGAGGATTGCTTACCCCTGTGCATCATGCACAGACCCAGAAAAAGTGAGTCAATGTTTTTTACTTAAAAGCACTTAATGGAAAACAAAACTGAGGTTTTAACTACAATGAGGATCTCAAGCATGAGGAAGGCACAGATCAAAGGATATTTACATGTTCTGATAAAATTTCTAGTCCATGGTGGCTACAAGTGCCACTAGCTGAAAATCCACAATTGTACATCATTTCTAAAGGAACTGAAAGGTCTTTCCATCTGTAAAAATATGTCTGATACATAGGTTTCCCCTAGAAGCATCAACAATGTTGAAAATACAGAAAAAGCATCTGTGAATGGTGTTTCTACTCGTTTTGGCTTGGGGAGGGTGAGGCTGGAGGAGTGAGGACCTTGGGGTTTGTGGTTTGTTATTTTTAATTCCTGGTCCTACAGTCAATTTAAAGTTATACCAGAGCCAACAACTAAAATTGCTTACAAGATGTGCCTGTCTATTCTATGTAAAAATAAACTATTTTAATGATGCCACACATCTGGCAAATTTCAGTGACGCTATTAGCACCTCTATACAGATCTATAAAGCCAGTATTTAATAGACAAATAAATGACCTGGGAACAGGCTTTGAGATGGACACTGGCAGATTTTTAATGCTCAAAATCTAGGCTTGAATGAAAATTAAATATTTTAATGACTTCACTCTGATTTCCTGAATCCATGGACAAATCATTTTAAACTTCCCTGAGCACAAAGCATTTACAGAGTAAGTTTCTGGGGAGTAGATTTTTGTTTTGCTGGATTTTGTTTGGGGTTTTTCCCCCTTCCAAAAATTTGTTTCAAATTTTCCAAAAGAACTTGCAAACTAAAACTAACTACAGCTATCAAACCACCATCCAAACAACAGCCTTGTAAAATACCTTCAAGAAACATAAATTAAAACCATTCAATTTTAATAATTCCCAGAACCTACTAAAAAAAAAAAAATCCATTTGTTGATTTAAAAGATGCCACTGTTATGATCTGGTTAATGCTATGGTGTCTTTGTAAGCTGTTCACGTAAGACCTCTGCTTAAAAGGCATCCAGTGATGGATGAAACAGGTCTAATTACATATCTCTTTGTAGCTTTGTTAAATGCATAAATATTACAGAAATAAAATAGCCATGTGATAAATTATAGTAAATTACTATAATAAAAAAGTTTACTTTTGTTTTAGTTAATCAGCAAATTAATTGTGTTTGTTGCCAATTTAAAATGTATAATTAGTACTACATCTGTGTCATTTACATCAGCTAAGCAATTCTCATTGTGTGATTACTGGAGGAATCTGAAGTGTACTTAATGTATTAATGATTCACAATGGGGAAAAATTCTCATTAGTGGAAAGTTTTACATAGTCAATAACCAAGAAAATGAGTAAATAAATAAATGAGTTCTCCACTAACCTATAAATTCCACGTAGGGAAATAAATACTCGGTATAAGGGTAAACCTCTCAACAGAGTATATTAAATATACATTGAGGGTGGGTGTTTGTATAAGCCATACAATACCAACCTTTTTGAACATCTAATAGAAAAATTGAAAAAATTAAATAGACAATTCTAACAGCTTGGCAATTATTTACTAGGCAGAATCCAACAGTCTTACGATTCTTGCTACCAAAATCCCTCACACATTCCAGTCTGGTTAAACATCATACATATTACCAAAATTTCAAGGCATTCAAATTGTTCCTAATATTCTGATGAATAAAATAGAGAAAAGAACAAGAAGTAAAACACATACATTCTAGTGTAGTGACATAGTCTTACCAGCAAATCTCAGCTGGAATATGGCTGGGATGAGACTGCTTATGAGAGATGCAAAGTGGTGACTACAGACTACCATGTATTTATTTCACCACCATCTCTTCCTTGCCCCTATGCAAAATAAGCAAATTCACACAAGTGGTAATGAGTTACTTCTGAAAAAACAACAGCCTAGCTAAACTGGAAAAAATATTTTAAAACATGTATCTTCAGCAAGCCAAAGGAATAATTTCAGTAAAACCTACTTGTCTAACTAGCCAAAAATCTAGGAGTTTGGCTTTTAAAAACTGAGAAAAAAAATCAGTTTAATCTTACTGTAAATAAACCCTACAAAAAGAGTTCAGGGTTTGTTTTGGTTTGGTTTTAATTTCTTAATCTAGTTAGAAACTAGCAGAGATGGAAACAATGACTATATGAGTGAAGAAAAAAAACACATCAAAAACAAAACCAACACTGCATTTGGCTACTAATCATTTTAAGTTATTAAAGGTGTGAAATGTGCTAGTAGTCTGTCCAAGCTTTTTTTCCCCTCAAACTATTCTTGTAAAATACTAGTTTTTCATTTTCTTCACAGATTCATTCAGGGCACTGAAATGAACATGAAGAATTAAATTATTGTACACCCATGAAAAAAACCAACTTGTTCCACTATGTGACTAAAACCACTACAAATTATGCCCTTAATTCTCTAATTCACATTGTGAGAAATGCCAGAGATTAAAGCAAATATCTGTGGGATAGATTGCATTGATAGAGCCTATAAATATGTTGCAAAAAATAAAACCAGAACCAGTTTATTCTTTCAGGCTAGAGAGAGAACTGTAATATTCTTCCACTTCCCTGAGAAACTGAGGGAACAAATTTCCACAGAAATTGGAGCATTTTTTTCACCTCATGCCCATTTCAATGCCCAGGCACCAAGTTAAGCAGGGCTGTTCTGACCAAGGCAAGGGATTTGGGGTCAAACGCTTCTATCACTGCAGCAGGATGAAGGTTTCCGTGTATAGTAGAACAAGAAATATCAGGGTCCTCACATGAAAGAGTCAGGATCAGCTCTGGAGGAAAATGAGGCCTGGTGGGTTTGTTTGAGAGACACTTTTGGTGCATATGCACACTATAAACCGATGTCTATGTTGATTAGAAGGAATAAAACTGGAAACAATTTTGAAGCTTCTCAGATCTGCTATATACAACAAAAAAATAAAATAAATTATGAAATAAATGAAGCTACCATTGAGACATTTAATTGTAAAAATATGCTAACCATACAAAGTCTGTATTTTGAAAGAGCCCACACTTTCCCCCTGGAATAGCATGCAATTCCTATAAGGAATGGAGTGTAATGCTTTTCTCAAGGGCCTTTTGAGTGGATTATTTATTGCCATTTCCTGTTCAAGTTTTTATGGGCAAGTCAAGTGACAGAGTGTTGTTCTGCTCTGTCTGCCAAGAATGATAAAAGCTGGACTACAGTTTGACAACAGAACCATATCTAATTATTAAAACAAGCAGTGCATGGATTGCAGAGGGGTCTCCCCACCAACTCACCCTTGATTTTACTAATTTAATAGCCAACATCTTCACAGAACAGTATACAACGGGGCCAACAGTAATGTTTATTTGTAAGGCTTGCTTTTCAAATTATCTTTTTCTTTTCTTTTTCAAAAAGTAAATAAATAAAACCAGAATGCATTCTTGATTCTTCCAATTTAAGCATATAGCAGCAATGGGGACTAAAGATCTCTTTCACAGCCATGAGCTAGTTGCAGTCGTGCTGCTATGCTTGAATGCCCCATGCTGTGCTGCCAGTGACCTCAGTGGTGACCTGAAGTAATGGTTATGTTTCTGGGGTTTATTTTAATACTTCCCCCACGCCCCCCCCCAGAGGTAACAAATCATTCAGCTGCTGTATTCTAGGCATTAGTTGTGAGCTTCTAGTACTGAACAGAGAACAACCATTACACCAGTGGGCGTTTGTTATATCTTCTTCAACAGACAGATTTTCAACACAAGTTCACTTGAACATGTACACAACATGTGCACAACAGATGATTTACTTAAGGTGTTTGTTAATGGCAGTAGGGGTAAATTTATTTTTCTTGAGCACTGCAGTGAAGTAGATCACTTGCTTCCCATTGTAACCAGTCCCACAATTTGGAGACTTTTGAAGAGGTTCTCTCACTAAATAAGAGCTTTCTTGGAAGAACATCAACAACTATTACCAACAACAGTCAGTCCCAAGTTGTATAATGAAAATTGTCATACGCATTCGCAACAAATACAAAGAAATTAGAAATTAATACAAATAAAGCAGAAACCAGAGCAAAATTTAACAAGCCTTTTGAGTCCTAAAGTTTTGTTAAGATTGAGGTTCTTTTCACTTCTGCATTTTTCATCTCTCTGTGTTTATTTTGGAACTTTATTAAAAAAACTAAGCTAGAAATGTATATGGTGTAAAACATCCAATGCTTCAAGGAGGATGAAAGCAAGCAGAGCTTCTGCAGATGTGCATGTTAATAAAGATTTAATTGGGAGGCAGGTGCACATAAATAAGAAGCATATGGAATGCGGCAACAGTAAACAATAGGACAGAGCTCAACACATTTAAAACACAATAAAATTTAACCTTTTTACTACTTATTTCCCATAAAAATGTACACAGATTAATATTCAAAATTTAGGACACAGCTTGTATTTGTTGACCAAACCATGATCTGAGAACAGCAATCAACACTATATTCTTGTAATCAGAATAGTGACACAATTTTTTGTTATTGAATATTTGATGTATTAAATTAATTACATTGGAAAGTAGGCTGCACATATGAAGACTACTGCTTCATGTCTTCGCTACCTTACTTCAGAAAAAACTGTCTTTAGAAATACTAAATAGTGGGTGCTATTTGGACATCAGAGGTCAAAAAGGTGAGCACTTCACAGATCTGAAATATAAAAGGTTATGTTCAAAATTACATATAAGAGATCTGGGCAAAAAGGAGAACAGCATAGGAGCTGAGCCGTTTCTCTTGATGCTCTGTGCCATTTTCAATTTAAATTTCAAACAACAAACTCCTATTACTAAGAATGTAAAATTTCTTGCCACTCTGCAAAGGAATCAGAAAAAGTGAAGTAAGTCTGTGGAAAAAAAAAAGTTATATATGCAATATAAATCAAGTATAAATGAGATCTTTGCATTTAAACTGAAAGCCAAATCATGAGGAGTTACTACTTGGCAATAACTATAATAACTAACTGTAGGTACTGCAGGCATTTTCTTCAGGACAGCACTACCCTGGAGAACAGGTACTTTATGTATAGTGGGAATAAGTGGATGTTTTTTCTTCCAGAACTAAGTAGCAGACTTAAAAAAAGAGATAAAGCACAAAAATATTTAACATTCTCTATTAATAGTGTAAACTTTGTGCTTTGGCCAGGAAGGAAGATACACGCTCTGACTTTATCATAGAATCATATATAGAATAGTAGAGCTTGGAAGTCACCTCTGGAGATCATCAAGTCCAACCCCCCTGCCAGAGCAGGAACACCCTGGGCAAGCCACACAGGAACAGATCCAGGCAGGTTTTGAAAATCTCTAGAGAAGGAGGCTCCACAACCTCGCTGGGCAGCCTGTTCCAGTTCTCCATCACCCTCACATGAAAGAAGTTTTTCCTAATGATGATGTGGAACTTCCTGTGTTCCAGTTTGTGACCATTACCTCTCATCCTATCAGAGGGCACCACTGAAAAGAGACTGGTCCTTCCTGCTCGACACCCACCCTTCAGATATTTGTAAACTTTAATAAGATCCCCTCGCCATCTTATTCAGCCTAAACAGCCCCAGGGCTTTCAGTCTTTCCCCATAAAATAAATGTTCCAGTCCCTTAATCATCCTCGTAGCTCTCTGTTGGACTCTCTCTAGTATTTCCCTGTCTCTCAAACTGGGGAGACCAGAACTGAATACAATACTCCAGATGTAGTCACACTAGGGCAGAGTAAAGGGGGAGAAGAACCTCCCATGACCTGCTGGACCTTATCCTTTCTACAAATTCCAAACAATAAGCTAGAATGAGCTGGTTTCTACCTATGGGCATAAAATTATCAAACTTCCCCACCCTGTCTCCCATCCCCTGTCCCAAACAACAACAAGAACCCCACGAACCTTTTGCAGTATTTTTGACAAAGTAAGATATAATAGATGTACTAAGACTCGAGAAATGAGGAGATCTGTCAAAGTTAAAATGGATATCCTTCCTCCTCACTGGTCTGCTAGGTGCTACAGAGAGGTATCAGTGACAATGGAAAATGTTTTAACCAGAGTTAAGAGAGCAAGACCTTCAAATGGTGAAGCTTGGATGACAGCTTTATAGCTAGATGGAAGGCTATGCTAGCAGAAGGCAGATAGTCAGAAAAAAATAAATGTGAGAACTCAAGTATCAGTACCCAATATGATACAGCACTGATAACCATCAGTGGTGCATTGCTCTAGCTGGTTCTGGAGCAAGATGAGTGGAGTTTGCCCTCGTTGAGAAGGACTGAGTTGGGGATCGGTTAGGACACTTGAATATCCACATATCCATGGGTCCTGATGGGATGCACCTGCAGGTGCTGAAGGAGCTGACAGATGTCATTTCTAGGCCACTCTCCATCATCTTTGGTAAGTCATGGGCAACAGGTGAGGTGCCTGAGGACTGGAGGAAAGCAAATGTCACTCCAGTCTTCAAAAAGGGCAGGAAGGAGGACCCAGGTAACTACAGACCGGTCAGCCTCACCTCCATCCCTGGAAAGCTGATGGAAAAACCCTTGGTGCTGTGTCTAGGCATATCAAGGATAAGAGGGTCATTAGGGGCGGTCAGCATGGCTTTGCTAAGGGGAAGTCATGTTTGACCAACCTGATAGCCTTTTATGAGGACATAACTAGGTGGATGGATGGTGGCTGAGCAGGGGATGTGATTTATCTAGACTTCAGTAAAGCATCTGACACCATCTCCCACACTGTCCTTGTAGCTAAACTGAGGAAGTGTGGACTTGATGACCGAGTAGTGAGGTGGGTTGTGAACTGGTTGAAGGGAGGAAGTCAGAGAGTTGTGGTCAATGGGGCAGAGTCTAGTTGGAGGCCTGTATCTAGTGGAGTCCCTCAGGGGTCAGTACTGGGGCCAGTACTATTCAACATATTCATCAATGATCTGGATGAGGGAACAGAGTGCTCTGTCAGTAAGTTTGCTGATGACACGAAACTGGGAGGAGGGGTTGACACACCAGAAGGCTGTGCTGCCATTCAGAAAGACCTAGACAGGCTGGAGGACTGGGTGGGGAGAAATCTTAGGAAATTCAACAACGGCAAGTGTAGAGTTGGGAAAGAACCTGGGAAAGAACAACCCCAAGTGCCAGTACAGGTTGGGGACTGATATGTTGAAGAGCAGTGTAGGGGAAAGGGACCTGGGGGTTCTGGTGGACAGCAGGATGACCGTGAGCCAGCAATGTGCCCTTGTGGCCAAGAAGGCCAATGGCATTCTGGGGTGTATTAGAAGGAGTGGCTAGTAGGTTGAGAGAGGTCCTCCTACCCCTCTACTCTGCCCTGGTGAGGCCACATTTGGAATATTGTGTCCAGTTCTGGGCCCCTCAGTTCAAGGACGGGGAATTGCTTGAAAAAGAGTCCAGTGCAGAGCCACAAAGGTGATCAAGGGAGTGGAAAGGCTGAAGGAGCTGGGTCTCTTTAGCTCGGAGGAGGCTGAGGGGTGACCTCATTACTGTTTATAAATATATAAAGGGTGAATGTCAGGAGAATGGAGCCAGGCTCTTTTCAGGGACATCCAGTGATAGGGCAAGGGGCAATGGATGTAAACTGGAACATAGGAAGTTCCACAGAAACATTAGGAAAAACTTTTTCACTGTGAGGCTGACAGAGCACTGGAACAGGCTGCCCAGAGAAGCTGTGGAGTCTCCTCTGGAAACTTTCAAAACCTGCCTGGATGCATTCCTGTGTGACCTACTCTAGGTGATCCTGCACTGGTGGGGGGGTTGGACTAGATGATCTTTAGAGGTCCCTTCCAACCCCTAACATTCTGTGATTCTGTGAAAACTATGGATGTCAGAAATAGGGAGATGAGTGAAATTTCTTGTAGCATACAGCCTGGGACTATGTAGTTAACATCTTATCTGATTCAGCCTATTATAGAGGCAGAGCATGTAACTCTGTGTGTGTATTTGTACAAGTATGAATATATATGGATCCTAACATGCAGCTCAGAAAAATTTTAGTAATACATTTTCATCTCTAGTTCCAGTTTAAAACCTTTCTGCCCTAAATTAGGAGAATATATAAACAAATCAGATATATTAATTTTCTGTTGAGAATGCTTTGGTGATTGCTTATAAAGAAAAGTTATTTACATGCTGATATAAGGCATTACTTAGCATAATGAGCAGTAATTTTCTCATTCTCAAAGGTATTAGGCTGCCTTACATGTTTTACCTAACTCAGTTACATAGTTGTGCTGCCCTGCATGATCCCCAGGTGCATATCTGAAAAGCTTGGGTTTTATCTGATGGAGTTTTTTGGAGCTGTCTCAAAGCCCAGCAGTCAGCATGTGGATACCATATAGGCAGTCCCTGACAGCCTCCAGCATCCACCACCTCCAACCAGAGAAGCTAAAGCCAGCTGCACCTCCAGATCCTCTCCTCACTGCTGAGGGAGGGTCAGATGGCAAGTTCTTTTGACCACCCACAGAGTGTTGGTAGGCAACATACCTACACACTGCAACTATCCTTAATGTGATGGATGTAGTGGTGCTGAGGTTTTTTTGTTTGCTTTTTGAGAAATGACTAATACATCCCCTGAGGATAACTGGTGATTATGTTATGTGCTTGTATGGGATCGCTTCCCCCTCCTCCTCTTAAAAATACATTCACTATATAGAATGAAGAATCAAAAATGGTAATACTTGTTACTTACCACTAATGACATTGATCTGAGGCTTTAAAAAGAAGATGGTTTCTGAAGGGATCTTTTCAAGTCTGCGGTATAAAAGATGATATTTTTCTGGCCTCAGTTGTGGAAAGCAACTTCACTTATTTTGAGGTTTATATTATGAGGTTTACCAAAGAACATGTTTGTTCTTTGGTACATATTAGAGTCCATCTCTCTGGAAAATGAAGACTTGTGTTCATCCATGGAATAAATAAAGAGGACAAAAAATTAATTCAAGTCTCCTTGACAATATTTTGTTTTTGTTTCAGCCTTGATCTAGTCCTGAAACCCCTCTGCCTTTTAGATCGTCTGGCTTTTTTGGTTTCTAGGTTTTCTGTGGAGAATCATGGCAAGGGTATGAAATGCACTGGTAGCTTCCATTAGATGAGTAATAGTATGATATTAACTGAACTGATACAGTCAACTTCGTTAATATTTATTCGAATTCAAACTGGTGACAGGCTGTGAGCCCTATAGTCACTCTCAGTTTTATGATCATGAATTATGAGTTGTTCAAAAATACATTGTATTTTCTGCTTAAATAGTTTTATGTCTGTTTATATCTTAATTTAAATGGTATATAGGCATCTGCAAGGATCTTTCATATGAAGGCCATTATTAAATATTGGTATTGCAAAAGTGTCTTAAAGATGCATTTTTATTGCATTACATGATAAGTGTTTGTTGAGAATCTCTCCATTAAACAATTAAGCCTCTGAAACTTTTACCTGTAACCAGTATAGGTTCTGTTTTCTCAGCAGCAAATGACATAACTGCCTGCAATTACAAGAAGGTCTTGCATTGAGCTACAGAGAGGTCAACATGCATCTGAGATCCCCCTGAGCTTCCCCATGTTTCACAATGGCATGAGCTGGTCTTCTGTAAACTGCCAGTGTGCTCCCCTACAAACAGGCTGTGGGACACTTAAGCCTTTGCTTTTACAAATCATGCATGAGTGGGAGTACTTTGAAGAAGCAAGTACTTGCTTTGTCCTGAGATCACAGCTCTGATGCACCAGAGCAAAGGCAGATACTCAAATAAATCAAATTGTTGATTTTACACACTTCTTTTTAAAGGACCATAGAGGGATTTAGGTTGGAAAGGATGTTGAGAGGTCTCTAGTCCAACCTCCAGCTCAAAATAGGGTCACTTGTGATATCAGACCAGATTGTTCAAGTCTTTTTCCAGGCAGCTCTTGAAAATCCCCAGCAATGCAGCCTTCAGAGCCTACCTCCTCCACTGCCTGCCTGCTCTCATGGGGAAAGAGTTGCTCCTTCTGTCCAGCGTGACTCTCTCATTTCAATTTTCAGCCATTGTGTCTCATCCTGCTATACACTGATGCAAGAATGTGGCTCTATGTCCTCCATCACTGCCCTGTTGGTACAAGCAGGTGGCCATTAGGTCCTCAGCAGCCATCTCCTCCTCAGGATGAACAAGCTCCAGACCTCTCAGTTTCCTCAATTATTCATCAGCTTAAAAAGACCTCTTTTGCCTTTTCTGCTTTAGCACAAGTTCAGTGAGGGTTACTCACAGCTGTGTGTCCACAGATATTGGGAGAGGAGGAGGTGGGAAAGGTAGCACAAAAAAGACTTCTGAAATGGGATAACACCTGTGCTAGCTGAGACAGCTTCTACAGCTCAGTGCTGCAGAGAACTGGGTGTCCTAGCCTAGAAAGAGGCACAGGCTGGCTCCAAAGCTTTAAGTTAGAAATCATTGTTCAAAGTAAACAAAGAACTGTGTGCACACAGTACAGGAATACAAATGCGGCATGTTAAGCACCCTCTACATCATTGTGCTCTAACAGCACAGGAAGATGCTTTCAGCATGTATCTGGTGAAAGGGCCATGGGAAAGGTAGAGTGAGTCTCAGCACCACTTGTTCGTGTCTTGAACATTACTAGACCACTCTTGAGGTAGGACGGCAATTGCACTGTACAATCACTTTAGTTCCAATATATATACAAAAACTTTCTTAGTGAGTAATCATTGGCAGGTACAGTTAATACCAAATCGGGGAAATCAAAAGTCATAGTCCTTCAGTAAAGGAGTATTTGGGTTCTGCAATAGTTGCAAATGTTAGAGCTTCTCAGCACTGTCTGGTTTAATTTCACTTTGATTTTTGGTATTGTGTTGTTCATTGAAAAAAAGACTCATCTTCCTCCCTCTCTATTCTCTTTGTTTCTGTATTGAGATGCTGTTGCCTTCTCACCTAAGCCACTGTAATGCCATTAACTGCTGTCATACTGTGGAACACAAAAGAGAAAATCTCGATCTGTGATTTCTAGGGTGTGTGTGTTTGTTTGTTTTCAAATTTATTTTATTTTTTTAAGGGGAGAGGCAGTGAGTTCATTTTGAGGAAAAAAAAAAACCAAACAACTTCCATGGGAAGTTTCTTAAAGGGGTTCTGGAGAAAACTGCTCAATATTCAAGGTACTGAAAGGACTGGGAAAAAACCCACGTGAAAATGAGTTAAACTTTTAGTCTATTTTTGCCCTAAAACCTAGAGGAGTTTGTTTCACACTTTTATCTTTCAACCGTGGACAGATGAAACCAGACAGCCAATTAGCAATGATGCATATCTGTTGACTAGACATCATGGGACAAAGCTACAGCTAGTTTAAAATAGCATAATTCCATTGCCTGCCGAGTTTTCCTCTGTGCTGGACAGGGATCCTGCCTCGTTAGTGTATACAATGGGAGCACGTGTATAATTGCAAATAGGTCTCCTTTAGAAAAAAATAACCACAGAAACTGAAACCTTATTGTCTGAAGGTAACAATTCTGTAAGAATTGGGAGAGTCTTTGCCAGAGTTGCTATTAAATAATGTTAGGTATCATGGTATAGCTGAATGCCATTTCTTTCATGTTGCATGTGAGGCATTCCAGCTGAGCCTTCTCTTCCTTGCATACTCTGTGAGGCAACTGTCTCAAAAGAGCAGGTTATATATAATTTGGGAAGAAGGCAATTCCATGAAATAACACCCACTGGATATTTCAACTGTCCTGTGCTTTTTGGTTGTTTGGGTTTTTTGGTGGTGTTTGTTTTTTTAATGTTGGTTTTTGTTTGGTTTTTTTGTGGTTTTGTTTGTTCGTTTGTTGTTCTGTTTTTGTTTTTGTTTTTTTTTTAACTCTCTACACACAGAGATAAGGACCACAAATAAATTTATCTGCTTTTTGCCATAATGTAGTTCCATCACAGTTTCAATGCAAGGGTCAGACAATTTTAGCTATACATTTACACTAAAATTTCTCCTGAAATCAGAATTTTTAAAGAAAACTGTAGAATCAGAGAAATAACAGAATCGATAAGCAGATGTTTAAAAGCTGCTACTTTCCAGCATTCCTCTGATGATCAGTAAGGCAAAATAATGGGAATTGCTTGAGTGGAAGGCTAACTACCATCATGCATTTCATTTACATCTTAATGCATTGTTGTTGTTTTTCCTGTTCAAGTAAACTACTTCTCAGGATGCACCTGTATAATGAATTTCCAGGGGGAATAGGCTTGTATGAATATTTTCCTTGCCATGTTAAACACCAGAGAGTCTTCCAGAGATCAGGCTGAGATTAAAACAAATGTCTTGAATGCTAGGAGTGAAGTGGACTTTTAACAAGGAATTAGGAGTTTAGGGGTCAGACCTCTCCGTTTCTTGGTATTGAAAATACTTGGAGGTTCAATGAGTTCAGCTGATACAGAAAAGCAAGTATGTTGGCTATACAGCAATAGACCCAGCTGGGTATTTTATTATTGGTGTCACACAGTGATGTGTCTGTGTGCGAGTGAGCAAGCGAATCATGCACATACATCCAGCACATATCTGTCACAGTCCTGCTTCTGCCTATAATTGGGGTCTGCAGCAGCATACAGGATTTCTGATAGTCTTCCGCACTAGGCTGAGTATTGCCTACAGCTCTTGATCCATCAATAAAACACCTGTCAACCATACCATACACACCACACCTAAAATCCCCTACCTGACCAGTCTGTCCTAAGTTTGTGAAGTCCTAGGAGAAATCAGGTGAATATATTTTAAATATGCAAGTGGCAATGACCTTTCTGACTAACACAGACTATGGGTCTGACTGACCTTGGCAGCATGAGAGGGTCATTTTTTGACATGGCTGAACTGTTCTTGAACAATTTATCCAGTGTGCTGGGTACAAACAGTCTTTTCTTCAGTATCAGGCATGCATGTCTTATCTTTCTACCTATTCTTTTTTTAAAGAATCTTAGCTATTGTGAAGCAGGCAAGGAAAAACGTGTTCTCTATTTATATTGTTTGTTCTCCTCGGCCTCTACTATTCTGTCTTGGACAATAACATTTCATGAATGCCTGTTTTTACTCTTTTTTTTTTTGCTTGGATGATTTTAAAGAAGTCTCTTTTTCTTCTCCAGCACTACAGAATGGGGTCTCAGATTCTGTCATGCTGATGTTGATGGGCCATTTCCAATTGACTGAATTGAGTTTAAACAACATATAATATTGTCCCCTGAATGCAAGGAGAGAAAAAAAAAAAGTCTTTTAAAATAGTAGTTCTTGAAAGACAACAGGAGCAAGTGAGAATGCCTTGTAAGACAACTCCCTTCTGCTTTGTCTTCCAAGGAAAATTCTGCATTAATACAGGGAAAAGAACAGCTTTTCAGGTATGCAGAATGAAGAGTTTCATCAGCTCTGCTTTCTTTTTTGTGTGTGGGTCTGCAATTTCCAGGGTGGCTTCTTTGGTTTAGGTTTAGTGTAGTGTTTGGGGTTTTTTTGTTTGTTTGGTGGGGGGTTTTTTTGCCTTTTTTTTGGGGGGGGGGGGGGGGTGTGGGTTTGTTTGTTTGTTTGTTTGGGGGGGTTTGTTTGTTTGTGTTTTGGTTGGTTGGTTTGGGTTTTTTTTAATTCAGGAGCCATCATGACTTACCATAGCACAATGCCATCTCCAACAGCTTTGAACAGATCATCTGTATTTGGGTTCATTGGAATAACGTGCCTACAGTCAGGATCATTTTCCAGGGCTTTGTTTATCCAGTTTACAAAGGCATATTTTTCTTCCTCTAAGACAAACAATTGTAAATGTAATATAGGCTCTTTTACAAAATAACAAAGATTTGCCCTAAAAAAATCAGTATACAAATTCCAGGGAAATAAAAGACCTACTATCATTACCAAACTATATTATTAATCACACTAAGTTTAAAGAAATATGACTTTCATTTCAAATTACCAGAATATTCCTGATATTTCCTCATTCCTGATATTACTCATTACTCAACAACTGTATTATATTCACGTGTGACACAAGGACTTCATGAGCAAGCACAGTTAACAAACCAAATTTGCACACATGTAATTTTACACACTACTAATCTTGCATTAACCTCTAATTCTCTCCTGCCTTCACTTTGACGTGAGATCACTCAGCTATTGGAGAACATGGCAGGGCAGTAGAAACCTACTATTTCTGGCATACAACCTCCACTCAAGAGAGGAGCTGAAAGGCAGAGTGATACCTGAGTAAGAATGCTGCGTCCCCTCGCTGGAGAGCTCCGAGGTACCCCCAATTGCACAGATTCCTTCCTTCCTGTTAATTGCTTTTCTGAATGTTTTAGCGATATCACTGCTCTTCACCTCTTGGAAAATCTACAATTTAAAGTGCTCTGTTAGACAAGAAAAACTTGTCTTCAGAAGATGAAAGGACCACAGACAAAGCTATTTCTTCTTGGCTTTAAAGCAAATCTTGCAGTAAAATCAGCAAATGTGAAGGGCCCAGCAATGGTGTAGTGGTATTAAATTTAACATGGACAGGGGGCAGTCATCCCACTTCCTCAAACACATATTGCAAGTGCCTATTGAAACAGAAGCATTAGGCATAAGTACCTCGCATATATTTACCTTTTCAAGTAGATTTCAGGAGACCACAAGACAAAAAAAAATAATAGTGAAACATTTGCAGTCTGAAGGCAGGTACACATGCAACAGTTTTCAAGGGACCAAAGTTGAGAAAGCTGTTGTGCATTAACCTTTCTGCATAAGCCAGATGCTCGTGTGGCTGTGACTTTAGTTCACACAAAAGACTTTACCCACAAACCAAGAAACAACTGTCTTTAAGTGTATAGCAGTTATATCTGCAATAATGTGTAAGGACAAGCACTCCAGGTAAAGATACCCCCTACCCCAACAGCAGGCTTGGGCTAACTTGACAAAACACCCTGATGTTTGAGGGCAGAAGAAACACTAACATAGAAGGATTGCTGGTGCCTTTTGCACTGGTTATATGTTACTATTAGTGGCCCTGAGGTCCTACAGAACTGAGCAACTAGCAGGAGAAAAAGTGCATTCAAGGGCTTGAAAGTCTATTGTAACTCCTTCAAAACTTAACCAAATTAAATTTCAACCATACTGAAAACAAAAGGAAACATACTCAGTTTCTCTAAACACCACCCAGAAAAAAGCAATGAAACAGTACTGTAAAGCAGAACAACAAAGTGCTTCTGTTAAAAAGAGAGGAGGGGATGTGCCCACTTGTCTGCAGAGGTGTCAAAGGGCCAGCCTGCTGGCTGTCACACCTCACCTTCCCTGTCCCTTAAACACAGGGAAGGTGGCAAGTCAGGATGATGATGCAGTAAAGTTAAACCATCTGATGGCACAGAGAGGTGTTGCTCACTCCAGTGATCATGCAGAGCTAAGACTCAAGAGCCCAAAAGCTTTGGGTTTTCAGGTTTGTTGGTTTTAAATATAAGGACTTTGACAAAGATTTATTTGAAATTTGCTGGACTAGTTACTGGTGTTGCAAGCCTTCTTTGAAAATGTGCGCTTTAATGATGAGGCACTTGGCCCTAGTTCCAGGTCAGTTCATGTCACCTGTTGTACCATGAACTCCAGAAAAAGTGCACAGCAGAAATGAGAGCACCAGGAAAGAGATCAGAAAACAGTCACAGTTCTGTTTGTAAAAATCCTACAAGCATTCATTGCTTCTACTGTATAGCTTAGTGGTCCCTAATACATATCATGTTTACTTGACCATTGGTACCTTTCAAACGTGACAGAAGAGATTTATTTCTTCCTCCCTAGTGCAAAGTTAGAGTTATGAACCAGCTCAAATCAACCGCTGAAACATGCACGCAGCATGCAAGTGTGCACAAACTGCAAACAAACTCCAACTTACTAGTTGACTCCGAACTCAAAAGTTCAGAGGGTCTGAAAACAATTAAGGAACAGGAGGTGAAGATAAGTTAAGAAACATCAAGAAAAACAGTTGACATGAAAACTGCTCCCTCCATGTACTGCACATAATGCTGAAAGAGTAATAAAAGTAAGTAATCAGAGTATAGAAAGGATGAAGGGACGGATATTGAACCAGTATCTCAGAAGTGTTGTGTTTTTGTAAAAATAAAATAAAAAAATTATTAATTCTCACCTCTTTCTACAGAAAAAGGCTGAAGGCTCAACCTATCCTCCGGCTTCTATCTCCTTACTCCTGTTCTTCCTTTTTAAGGTGACAATCATATCTGAATTTTCCTACATCAACATCTAGGGCTAATCTCCAAGTCTCTTGAAGTGCCCTCTCAAGCCTTTAGCAAACACTTGTCCTATTATAATTATAATTAATTATATAATTAATTATATATTATATAATATATTTATTTTTAATT